>CAUYRH010085233.1:0-82287 GCA_963574655.1 Perodicticus potto
ACTGGTGAAACTTATCAAATGTAGAGTATCAATGTCTTTATATAGTGATTAAGAAAATGCTATGAGGGCTATCTCTCACAGTACGATTAAAATGTTTCTGATTGTATATGAAGCACATTCTGCCCTATGATTGCACCAATGTACACAATTATGATTGAATAAAATTATTAAAAAAATAAAAAAATAAAAAAAATAAATTAATGTTGTAGGGCAGAGCTTTCTAACAGGTGTTCCATGAGTGAGTTACAGATCTTGATTCCATTCAGCCCCCATGGCCATCTATGGGCTTGAGGTAGTTAAAGCCCTAGCTTACAGCTGCAAGAAGCCTCATTAATATATTTCAAAATGCTAGAAAAAATATTCATTTTCCATAAGTGCTTCAGTGTGAAAAAGTTCGGGAAGCTCTGGTGTAGACAGTAAGTACTGTCAAATTTCAATAGAGATGGAAAACATGTTGTATTGGATTATCAAAAAAGCATTAATTGAAAAGATGAAATGTGAAAGGATCTTCAACCTGTCATGTTCTTTTCATAGTGACTAATCACTTTTTCTCTTTCCTCTTTAATCACACTACTTCTACTCAGGTATTTTCCCTGTCTTCAGTTGACATTGATTTAAAAAAAAAAATGAGTCTCTCTCATGTGAGGCAGAAAGTGTATTTTTAGAAATTGGAAAGAATAGATGCACAAAAAATATCCATTTTGGATAGATTAAAGATATAAATGTGAAAAGTAAAATAATAGTGCTTTTAGAGGAAAATATAGAACATTTTCATGACCTTGAAGAAGACAAACTTTCTTCAACAGGACACAAAAGGCACTCACTATAAAACAAAAACAAATTGGCAAATTGGACTATGTTAAAATTAAATACTTCTGTTCATCAAAAGACATCAACAGTGAAAAATCAATCCATGGATGAAGAACATGCACACATATGTTTTTATATATAGGGTTTCCGAAAAATCACCCCTAAAGTCATCCCACATAGGAAAAATGGGAATTGTAGCTAAAAATACCTTTATTTACAAAATATTCATTACAAAATTTTACAAAATATTTACAAAATTTTCTATCCATGTTGGCCACATCTTTGTAAAATTTTTAATGAGTATTTTGTAAATAAAAGTACATTTACCTACAATTTCCCATTTCCCTATGTATGGCAACTGTAGAGGTGACTTTTGGGATGCTCTGTATATTTGGGGAAAAAATGACATATTGTGAGAGACAGCAGCCTGAATTCCTCACAGGCTTTCCAATTCAGGATATGGTGCCCAGTCAGGAAAATGTCTCTGTGTCTATCCCTGCATGGGGAAATCAGTGGTGCAGGTGAGCTAAGACCGTCAACTAATAGCTTAGACTAGAGAAGCAGAGATGCCTGACGAAGGAGATGAGACTTGCTTCCCTCCCCCCACCCCGCTTGCACAGTTATTGGGACATTTCAGATGTTCCACTACCCTATGTTCCTGTTTACCCTATGTTCCTGTTTACCCTTTACTCAACCTTCCTGGGGGCTGTAATCTCTCCTCCCTTATTTTTAACCTTGACTTCTAACTATGGCTACTGTGCATTCTTGCATGTATACTCTGTTATGGTACCCAATAAAAAGATCCCTGAGAAGCAGGACAGGTTGCTGTATTGTTTTCAGACTGCTACCAGGCACATGAAACAGTGTATGCCCTTCCAGGCTTCCAGGATTTATGCTATGAATTTGTTGTAAAGTCTTGCAAATTTTTCCAGCACCATCTTCCTTGCTGACCACTGTCCCAGGTTGGGGTCCATGGGAACCTCAACAACATACATTTACACATCAAAAGCAAAACAATGACCCAATAAAAATGGGCAAAATCCTTGAAGACACACAAAGAGATAGCCAAATGGCCAATAAACATACAAGCTGATGTTCAATATTGTTGGTCAGTAGGAGAGAGGAAATTAATGATATTATGTTGTAATAATACCATTAGACATGGAACAGAATGACTAAAATTAAAAACAATGACTATAGCAAACAAATTTTGGTGAAATGTGAATGCAAATTGGTACAACAACCAGCACAAATTGTTTGGCAGTATTGCATCTGAGCACACTGTGATCTAACAACTCCACTCCTAGGTGGACCTAGAAATGCATACACCATGTGCATCAAAGACAATACTAAAATGCTGCTGTTAGCTCTCTTTGTAATAGTCCCAAATTAGATATTATAAACATCCAATACAGGAGAATGGATAAATAGATCATGGTATACTCCCATGTGATGGAATACTACACAGCAATGAAAATGAATGAGCTATGGTTCACACAACAATTTATATTAATCTCACAAAATCTCATGCATACTATATGACTCCATTTATTTAAAGAACAAAAACATGAAAAACTAATCTATATTGTTAGAAGTTGGAGGATGTTAATGACACAGTCTAGGAATTCCATTTTGACTAAAAGGAAAAAGAACCACTGAGAGAAGAAAATGTTTATGATAAGCCTGAAAAGTCTTCTCATATTTTGAAAACCATGAGGCTATCAAAAATAACTGGAGTCATGGAGCTTTTCATTAGTTAGGATCAAGAGATAGCATCAGGAGGCTCACACTGGCAAAAGATTAGAAGATTTGAGGGGAAAAAAGCATACTAGTAACAGTGTATTAAATATGCTTAAATATATGAGTTCTTAGTGACACTGAAAATAAATGAAACAACAAACAAAGAAATCCAACAACTAATCGTTCACCACCAGAGGATCCTGGTGGACAAAGTTATTATCTGTTATCTGGAAAAATGGTAAATGAAAAGAAAGAATTCAGCATTAATCCTTACTTTCCTATATGAATTGTACCAAGACATCATGAAATAGTAGATGAGAGACATTAATAAAGATGGAATCATTAATTAGAATATACTAATTATTAATTCAAATATGCTTTACTAATTCTGCATATCACCATTTGTAATTCCTAAGGAAATAATGGATCTAGGTATTAATTGACTCCAGTTGCTCACATCACACATAGAAAGAGATAACTAGATATTACATACCCCCTAATGGAAGATAATAATGCCCATCTATGAAATAGTTTTAACAAAACATATTGAACCCAATCTATTTATGCTTCTAGATCCAACTACCAATTTATAGAAATACAGAGGACAAAGTAACATGCTTAATGCAACCAATGAAGTTCTTTCTATGTGAAACTTTATAGAATACACAATCCAACTTCCTCAGTAAATAATTTGGCAAGGAAAAACAAAGACAGAGAGAGATTGAGATTGAGAGAGAGAATGGGAGAGAGAGAGAAAACTAGAACCCAAGAAGACTTGAGAACCACATAACCAATTCTAATATGTGGACTTTATTTACATTTTGATTTAAAAACAAACTTAAAAAATTTGAATTGGAAATAGAGGTACTGATCGAATATTTGGTGACTCTAAAATTTATTAATGAATTGTAGTTATGATAATGACATCATGGTTGTGTTTTTAAAAAGTCCTAAGCTTTTAGAAATGGATACTAGAATTTTACTGATGAATTGACACCATTATTGGAATTTGCTTCAAAATAATCTAAGTAGGGGAAGTGAGGACAGAAGCAGAGGAGATGAAACAGGATTGGTGTGATAATGGCAGTGTAACTTTCCATAACTGTGAAAACTAGATAATGGGTACATGGAGGTTCATTGCCAATCTTCTACCTAATCTTGCATATGTTTGAAAATTTTAGCAATAAAAAAGTAAAAACATAAATTAACAATCTTGTTTTTAACAGTTTTAACAGTTGTTCCTTTTTTTCTCGAAATCCATTTCACTTGCTCATCAGTATTTGTACTAATGCAATGAAGATCAATAAAAAGCATTTTACTGATCACACATTTGCATATTTGAAACAAAAATAAGTATATGAAGATAGATTTTTTAATTTTTCAAAAAAATTTCAAATTTATTACATTAAATAAAAGTGTATAAACTGAATTTGGCTGTTATCACATTTTTTGTCTCAGATGAAATCTATATAGAAAATTCTGTCATACGTAGGCATATTATATGATTATATAATGATTATAAAAAATGATGAGGAATTTCCAAACTAATCATTTAAAATAAAGCAAATAATTAATATTAATTATATAAATTAAATTATAAAGAACTAGAGAGGAGAAACTGTGCCAACAAATATTAAAGTTTCCCAAAATTATGCAAAGTATACCATATGTATTATATACAAGTATAGTTATATATATATGAATATGCATGTATATAATTATGTATAGTATTGAGATAATGTGACAAAAAGTTTCTGACTAAAACAGACAAATAGAATTATCACAATAGAACTAGAATTGCTTTTTATCTACTCCTTTCTCTCTTTCTTTCACTTTCTTTGTGGTCATTATCCTTATCTTTACCCTATCCTGATGCCAAAGTCTCAATGTATACCCTTATTATGTTACTGAGTACATTTTTATTTCCTTAACTAATGAGCACATTATGAAGCTGCACAGCATGTTCCCTGGATGAAGGGCTCAACTACAACTTGAACTTTACCTTGGAAGTGAGAACTATGTAACCTAAAAATCTGTACCTTCTTATTAATTTGACATAGATTTTTAATTTTAAAAATTTTTCTGCAGTGATATTGTTCTAAGTGTTAAAAATTTCTTCTAGGTTTAGTAATTATAATCATTGATGACATTAATTGATTATAATTAAAAAATAAACATGAAAAATGTTGATACATAATTATCAAGGATTAAAAAAAGATTTATTTAAATGTACCTTTTAATGTGCTGAGAGAGGAAAGTTTATGAGGATGTGATTAAGGAAGACTTTGTGTTTATAACTATTCTTTTGTTTGGTATAGCAGACAAATACATAAAATGCAACTAAGATCCAACTTGAAGGTTGAAGTCTGAAATCTACCCATAATCTAACAAAGAAAGTTTTCAGGAAAAAATATTCTGTTTGTATTTTTTAAATTTTCTTTATCTCTCTCTCTGACTCCTCTCCCACTTTCTCTATCTCTGCCCCCACTGGGGAATTAAGCAGATAGGAGAGAAGCAGAGAATGAGGTCAATAGGAGGAAAGAGAATATAACCTTAACCCTGAGGAATGGATATGAATTGATTGGGGACACCATTGACCACCATCTTGATTAGGGTCTAGATTAGCATTAGATAAAACCTTCAGGATACATTTCCTTATAGAACTGTTCCAGCAAGGAAGTCACAGTATTCTAAGTGAGTCAAGGTTACCAAGTCCTTGGAATTAGTTGGAGAGCTCACTGAAGATCCAGAATCAACCAGAACCACACAGAGGACCTTTAAGAGAATGAATGAAATTTGGAACAAGTTGTAACTGAGGATGAAAATCTAGAACAGCTATGGATCTCCTAAGATCAGTTGATCCAAATATATCTTTGTAGGTGGTCTCAGAAACCAATTAAAATTAGAACATGACAGAAAAATTTAGTGCTAAAGTCAGATAAATAAAACCAGTAAAGAAAGAGGAAGAAAATTAGGACTTGAAATTAATTGACAATTTTTACCATATCTCAGGATGTTTAAAAATTAATAAAAATCATGACTTATAAAAAGTATATTATTCTCCTTAGAATAATTAAGTTAAATGAGACATTTACCTAAATAAAAGTGAATCTTAGTGTTTTAGACTTACAATAAAGTATAAAAATTATTATTAAAAATATTTCAATGTGGCAGGTTCAATATTTCACATAAAATCTGGATGTAGTCTTTTTCAACTTGGAGGAGGAATAAGAAAAGATAAATCTATAAATAAAGGTAAGGTACTTTCATAGGCTAATACTTCAAAATCTAAATTTATGCTCAATTTCAAAGTCTTAGATCAGCTAAATCTCCAAAAATCAATCTAAGGAGACACTTTCATTCAACCATTCATAACCTTTAAGACTATCAGCTAATATTTGAGACAACTAAAATAAGCAAACTGCTGCAATACAGGAAGGAGAAATGGCAGATCCACATACCAAGGAATGGATCTCTATTTTTTAAAATCAATTATAAGGTATTTGTAAAGTAAGCCTAAAAATATTTTTTCCCAAACTCCTAGTTGGTAAATTGCAAATGCAATTAGTAGAAATTCATTCAGATTGACTTAAAGTAAATGAATGTCAAAAATAAGCAGATGACTAATAATTTAATTACTGTTAAGTTCTTCTGAAACTCAAAGGCATTTTTAATTACCAAAGTGAAATGGTCCGTGATGTTACAAAAAGCTTTCAAGGGAGACCAGTTTAAAATATAAAACATATTTGTTGTTTTGAAAATATTTGACTTTGAAAAACTGCTTCAGGAAATTAGAAAATTACGTCAGTATGCATAACATATTAACAATATCCTTATATCCCTTAACTTAAAAAAAATGCTTTGCTGGCATAAATTCATTAGAAAAGAAATGAGAATTAATGTTTTGAAAGGAGAACAACATAGGTTATAAAGCAATTTCCAGCCCTGGAAGTTTTCTTTTGCTATATGAAGATATTGTGGAAATGGTTGGGTTTTACTAATTTCCTGAAAAAGACCTCAGAAATTGCTCATCCAAGGGCTCAGAATCCCATTATTCACTTCAAACAAGATTAAATGAGGTAATGTTACATCCAATCCCTTTGAATTAGATAAATGTCTCTACTATGTACAAATATAAGGTACTATTATTATTGTTAGTACTAAAAGCTGAATTATCACACAATCTTACAATTTCAAATTACTGCAAGGGCAAAGAAGGTCCATGCAGAGATGCAAGAAGGATAAAGGATTGATGCAAGAGTTAGAGTGGGCTGAAATAAGATGAATTAATTGTCAGATACATTTTGGTGAATTGGAGAGAGTCAAAATGCAGAATGTAGAAAGTATGCAATTCATACTATAGAAAGACGTAGATTGATGTTATTTCTAGGGATTTGGACCCGGAGATGCCCAAAGTGCTCTCAAGAGCCACTAACAGAAGGTGATTTGGCTTCTGAGTATAAATGTGGTTGCCAAGCGTCAAAAGTAAGGAGCTGAGGAGGGACCCAAAATAGGCCAGCTACTCAGTTGGATGCTTCAAATTCTTTCTTTCCTACAGGATAATACAGTTGTTCCCCCTTATTCGTAGGGATATGTTCCAAGGCCTTCAGTGGATACATGAGACCACAGATAGTATACATAGAGTATGTGTTTTTTTCTGGAGGGATGCAGTGGCTCCCGCCAATAATCCTGGCACTCTGGGAGGCTGGAGTGGGAGGATCGCTTGAGCTCAGAAGTTTGAGACCAGCCTGAGCAAGAGCGAGACCCAATCTCTACTAAAAATTGGAAAACCAGTCAGGCTTGTGGCATGGACCTGTAGTCCCAGCTACTTGGGGACGGTTGAGGCAAGAGGGCTGCTTGAACCCAGGAGATTGAGATTGCTGAAGCTAGACTGATACCATGGCACTCTAGCCTGGGCAACAGAGTGAGACTCTATCATAAATTAAAAAAAAAAAAAAGAATACTTTTTCTTATACATACATATTTCTGACAAATTTTAATTGATAAATAAGTCATAATAAGAGATTAATAACAATACCCAATAATAAAATAGAACAACTGTAACAACATATTGTAAGGAAAGCTATGTAACTGGTCTCCATTAAAATATCTTATTGCACTGTACTATGGGTAACAAAAACCACAGGAAGCAAAACCGCAGACAGCCGAGACCACACCTCCTCCTACTTATCCTTGCCTGTGTCCAGGTATGTGACATACGTGGCTTATGTCATCTGCAATTCTGTTTACTGACAAACTTCTTTGTCTCATTGAGGCCACTCTCTTCCCCCAGCAACTCCTCCTCCAAAACACAAGCTTTTGCCCTTGAACACAGCCTACTTCTTGCTGCCAGAAAGAAAAGCAATGCTTTCAGAACAGTTAACTCCACAGTGACCTTCTGTGATTTTTATGACGTAGGGTCAGCAGTTCATTCTTGACCTTTGAAAGGTTTCCACTGTGATGAGTTGTGCTATCTGCCATATTGCACCATTGAATACATGCCATTTGCTATGGGACGACTCATTACTTAAGCAAAAGCAATTTTCTAAACTTACCATAACCTGGAATAAACATTCATTATTAAGATGACAACCTTTTAGAAAGTGTAGCATCTGTCTTTGTCATACTGTTTTAGCACTCCCATGCTGTGATCTTGGGCAACTTAACTTCTCATAAGCCTTCGTTTCTTCATCTGGAAAATTCAGACATCACTAGCTCCCGTGTCATAGAGTTGTGGAGATGCAATGAAATAATCCTTGTAAAGCTCTTAGCACTGCTCTGGCACAAAGTTAGGGGATCTTAGCAGCTGCTGAGGCTGTTTCTGCAGTATTATTTCTTGTTGCTATTGTTGATGATTTTCTTATCATTATACATACAATAGACATGCTTTTTCATTGTCCCTGGGTTATAGTTAGTTCAATTTTTGCAATTGTCATTTCACACATATACATGGGAAATAATGCAAATGATAAAAATATATAAAGCAATGGGGCACAGTGGCTCATGCCTGTAATCTTAGCACTCTGGGAGGCTCAGGTAAAAGGATTGCTTGAGCTCAGGAATTTGAGACCAGCCTCAGCAAGAATGAGACCCCATCTCTAGTAAGAATAGAAAAAGTTAGCCTGGGCAGTGGTGTGCACCTATAGACCCAGCTACTCAGGAGACTGAGGCAGGAGAAGAGCTTGAGCCCAGGAGTCTGAGGTTGCAGAGAGGATGATGACACTACTGCATATAGCCAGGGCAACATAGTAAGACTCTGCCTCAAAAAGAGTATACACACACACACACACACACACAAAGAGGATGCCAAAAATGTATACATATTTTGGGAAGGAAAAACTGTATTAATATTGTAATACTCAAATCATGTTTGACTTCTGCAATTATAAGAAATATATGATATAAAACGAGTATAAAAATAACAAAATATTACAATTTAAATACAGTTTTTCTCTTTCTTAAAATGTGTATGCATTTTTGGCATCCTCTGTATAGATATAAAATATATACACACACACAGTTCTTAAAAAAAGTATATATATATATAAAGTTACTTTGGTTACATGCCTTAGATATAAAGAAAGACATTAGTATATTGTAAAAAGTCCATGAAAAGGAAAGAAAGGAGTAAAGTTTCAGAATGTTGACCTATGGTAAAGACTCAAAAACCAGGAGAGAAATTCCTAAGACCATGGACTGGGATGGGAGCATGCTGTGAGCAGTCTTGTAAGATGCTGGGGGCACTAAGGTCACCTGAATGCTTTAACTTGGGGCACCTTCTTAATCTTTCCATGCTCACGTGTTAACTTCACCCTTTTTAATGCTCAAAGTCAATTTACTTGCCATTCACTCCTCCATCTTTTGCAATCTGGTCTATGGCCCATAATTCTACTGAAAATATTCTCTTTGTTATCTGTTTCTCAGCTATGTCTTTGTATTTGTGAGATCCAAAGATCTGTTCTCATTTACCACCCACTTATCACACACTTTTGATACCATTCCTCCTTGGTTTCTATGACACTGCCCCCTCCTGGTTCTTCTCCAGCTCTGTTCACTCCTCTTCCCCAGCTCCTCTTTCCCTGCCCACTTCTTATTGTAGACCTTCTACAGGGCTCTGTTCTTAGTCCTTCTGTTTCTCATAGCTCCCTCCTATAACTACAGTTATTTTTATTTTGAAGACCCAAACTGCCAAATCTCTATCTTCACCACCACAATCCCAAAGCTGCTCTCCATTGCCACCTGAGAGGTCTGCTGTGTCCCACACTCGAGGGTCTTTCCTTCTAGACATGCCTTTCCTTGGAGCTTTATTTCCTCATTAATGGCACCTCCATTAACTAGAAATCTCAATATTATCTATCTTTGATTTGTATTCGTGTCTCAATCTCACATAAAATCAACCACTAAACCCAACAATGTCTCATTTCCAATATCTAGCTCTTTTCTCTTCAAAAACCATTAATGGATCGCAATTGCTGCTAGAGAATAGAATGAAAATTCTTTAGAACAAGATAAAAAGGTTACCACTACTAGGCAACAATCTTTCTTTTGGACTTCAAGCCCCACTGTCTTCCTTCATGAAGTCTTTGCTTTTCCTTTTACTAGGCCCTTCCTGCTAAAACACAAGCACTTTCAAACTTTTGAATCTTTGCTTATCATGTTGTCTCAACCTGGAATATTATTACCTTTTCTCCATCTACTGAAATCCTATCTTTCTTTCAAGTTCAAATATCATCTTTCTACAGCCTTCTTTGTTAGTCACAGAAAAATCCCTCTTATTCTGTGATCATATAACTTATTCAAAGCATTTAGGCCATGCCTACTTAACATGTTATCTACCTTAATTTCAGACTCATGTTTAATTGTCCAATAATCATCTCCACTGCATTAGCTCTTAAAGTCCCTCAAATTCAAGACTCTCAAGTTGAACACACATCCTTGCTGACTGGACATGGGCTTCCTTCTGTGCTCCCAGTCACAGAGAATGTTGAGTGTCAGCCTTTGTTCTTCCATCCCCTTCTAACCTCACACCCTGCCTAATTGATTCTACCTTCTAGATGTATTTCTAATACATTCACATCTCTCCCTCCACTATTAATAAACCAGTTCGGACCAGCAAATTTTACTGTTTTCTTCCTTTGGTCAATGATTAATTAATTGATTAGAATTGTTAATAAAAAATGTCAAAGTTGTAGTTTAGAAATAAACATCAAGTTGTATAATACCTATGCTGTCATTACCCTTCATAGTTTTCTGTCTTTGCTTAAAACTTCCATAAGACAACTCACTATAATAAAATCTTTTTTTTTTTTTTTTTGAGACAGTCTCACTCCAGCACCCTTAGTAGAGTGCTATGGTGTCATAGCTCACAGCAACCTAAAGCTCTGGGGCTCAAGTGATTGTCTTATCTAAGGTTTTCTATTTTTAGTAGGCATGGGGTCTCAATATTGCTCCTGAGCTCAAGCAATACACCTGTCTCAGCCTTCCGGAGTGTATGATAAAATCTTTTAAGAGTTACAGCTTGGTAAACCAAACTGAATACTAATTTAGTGATTCCATATTCAGATATTTGTTTACATATTTATAATAAAAGAAGTCGAATTATTATTCATCTTCTTTCTTTGATCAATTACTAATAAATGATTAAAGAAAGTAAATGTTACTTTGTGTATTTCAACTCCAACTAAGAAAAAACAAGATACAGACATTTGAAGGCAATATACCCATTGAAACTTCCCTTTATACTTTTTAAGGTATTTAAATTAAAATTTAGTTGAAAGAATGAAGTATTTACTTACTCAACTTCTTCTATGGCCAAAATTGAATGTGCTGATTTTATTAATCTGAACAATAGTGGCTTTGCACTTAAAAGGCTCAAGAAACAGCCATGGGTCATGGGGCTAATCACTTCAACTTACTTGTCCTTTCTTCTTTCTGCCCACTTTCCTAATTCTTATTATTTACATTATCAGATCAGAAATGTAACCTGTTGTAGTTCTCCTTCTTTAGGGGGTAAAAATAATTTTCTTGGTCATTTTCAAAATTGGAACATTGTTGAAAAGAAAAAAAATTCAATGAATCAATAACCTTGAGCATAAGGAAGAACTTTGGGTTAGGCAAGGAATGGATGTGACATATAATAACAATATTGCTCATTAAACGTGCTATTTTAAACTTTCAAATAACTGTTAAATAATCATGCAAATAATTTCCTTTGATACTATTATAAATTGACTTTAATGACAATAGTTTGTAACCTTACATTAAAAGTTTATTTTGCTCTGGGGAAATTCATTTGAAATTGTACACTGAAGGATGATAGTAGGTATTCACTATGCTATCTGGCCATACAACATAGTTATCACATGGTACAAAATTTGCCATCAGCAGATAGGTAGCCTGTTTGGAGTCAAGATTAAAATGCAAGATTTTTGCTGAGCTCAACTGATGAAGGGGGAACAGATCTGGGGAAAATGCCAGATATGAGATGGAAAACATTTCTTCATTGTATTTCTAGTGCCTGGCCACAGTAGAAACTCAACAAATATTTCTGTATAAAGGAATGAGAGAGAGCTCAGTCAATTTAGGGGACATGAATACAAAATCAAAAACAATAATGACTTGATTAGCAAAGATCTGAGAGGTCTGTTAGGAAAAGAAATCCCAAAAAACTTATTAGGATAGAACATGCTCTAATGTGGAGAAATTTTAGGTCTGTCTCCCTTCCTCTCTTCCTCCCTTCCACTCTGCCTCCCCTTCTTTATCCCCCTCCCTCCCTTTCTCCGTCTCTCCCTCCCTCTCTTCCTTCCTTCCTTCATCTTCCTTTTTGACTTTTTGCTTTTTAAAAACCAATGAAAAAATTCAGCAAAAATTTCAAAGAGCTTGCAGTATGTGGAACATGTATGCAATGATCTAAACCTTGCAAGTTGAAAGAAGGTAAGACCTACACAAGGAACTTAGCTTCAGTGTAATAGACTTTAAAAAATACAATAAAGGATCACCGTCTCAAAGGCACTTCTCACAGGAAAAAAAATGGTTTATAAACTTTATTTGTACATTACAACTCTAATAAATAAACAATACAATAAGAAATTGGAGTCTAGCCCTCTCTGTCCACCCAGTATACACCACACAGTACAATGAGGAGGCCTGGAGTTCTGAGAAATAAAGTTTGGAAACCTTTTTATCAGGGAATTCTTTTGAGAAACATAAAAGCAAGAACTCCTCAGGTAGGGAAATGATAACAGTTGCGTGATCGTGTAATACTATAATTATGACTTCCTGAGTGTCTATTTTATCAAGGTACTTTAAGGAGTTTTTGTCATTGATTCTGAGTTAAGTATCATCATGTCTCTTTTGAATGAGAAAGCTGAGATGGAGAGAGATTAAATCTCCACGGTCACTCAAGTGCTACCAAACTTTTTCAAAAATGACCATCAAACAAATAGGCATTCTTACTAAATAGATTTCTGTGTTATCCATTTATTTGTTTGTTTGTTTGTTTGTGTCTCTATTTATTTTGAGACAGAGTCTCATTCTGTTGCTTTGGGTAGAGGGCCCTGGGGTCATAGCTCACAACAAACTCAGCCTCCTAGGCTCAAGTGATCATTTGCCTCAACCCTCCGAGTACCTAGGACTTTAGGCACAGCCACGATGCCCAGTTATTTTTTCTATTTTAAGTAGAGACAGGATCTTGCTCTTGCTCAGACTGGTCTTGAATGCCTGAGCTCAAGCAATCCACCCACCTCTGCCTCCCAGAGTACTAGGATTACAGGCATGAAGCCTTTCTTTTTTGAACAAGGGGCAACTGTGGGTGGGGAGTAGTTGGGAACACTGTTATATTTTTCTGTAAATTTAAAATTGCTCTAAAAATCAAAGTCTACTCTTTAAAAAAAAGCTTAGCTATTTTCTGTACCACCTATATAAAACATGGCATATTCCGAAAAGAGAGAGACAAAAATTATAGTTAAAAAATTTAAATCTAGGATTTATGCAGCCTCTTACTCCTCAGCCTTCAAACTTAGTTTTATGTTTGCAGAAAATGGCCTGCAGTTGGCTGCCTTCAAGGTCAAGGGTGGAGGGTTAGTGGAAAAGGGCTATTAAAGGATCAGCAGGATGGTGCCACATTAATGGCTTCCTGAGGTGACCCTAACTGACTTAGGGTAGGTTCCTCAGCAGACAGAATAGTAAACATGAAAAGGAAGGACTCTGGGGACACTGTAATCATCAGGATATCACACCACAGAAAGAGCTACAATTCTTTCTGGAGCCTCAGCACTCAGTGCAGAAGCAAAAGAAACACTGCCTTCCCGTTTTGACTTACAGCCCTCTTCTCAGTGCAGCGTTCACCAACCAGACATCTAGAACTGCAGCCCCTCCGCACACCTCTTCCGGCTGTACTTTTTCCACCTAGTTTATTTATTGCCATTGAGCATACCACATACTCTATGTATTTGGTGTATTATTTAAACATCTTGTTTATTTTTTCACCTAGTCTAAATTCTAGCAAGGCAGAGATTATGTTTTACCTTGTATCCCCAGCTGTTAGAATTGTACCTTGCATTTAGTACATCTCCCATAAATACTTGATTTGAATGAATGAAACAACACTTGGAAGACAGGTGTTACAAACAGAACTGTCAGCATTTAAGGCCCTCCTGTTCTACCTCCCCCTTGCTGCATCAGCTTTCACATTTTATTTTTGACACATTGCAACTCATTGATTACTACCGGTCAGAAGATTACTGAAGATAGAACAGTGGTCAACACGATTGGGTTTGGGATTATAATCCCAGCACAACTGGATAGAGGCTTGAGCAAGATAGTTCTTTGTTGAAATGGTTGCTTTGTTTTGTTTTTCTGTAGCTAGCAAAATAAGAGAGATCAGTTGGCCATTGAGGACAATTGCTAACAGCGTTTATATGATACATTCTACAGAGGTCTCCATGTCAAGGTTTTCTTTCCTGCTGAAGCAAAAAAAGAAATAACCAGCCCAAACCATTTAAACACAGCAGGAAACATTAAAAAATGCACCCCAAAAGGACTCTACCTAGGGTTCCCACGACAAATCTTCCAAAATCAACAATGTGGTCTCTCTGAATGTTATCAAACCTCACTAGTCATGCATTCCCATGACATGACCCAGTGACTCTTCATTTCCTGCCTATACTTCCGTTAGCTCTGGACCTTACTGTGAGCTTGGCTGTCAAGTGTAGCAACGCCAGATACCTATAGCTCAGCTCCATGGAGACCATAAAAATTGTTCACAAAATATACAGCATGTGGAACTAAAATCCAATTTACTTCCCAATTTCATCCACTATAAGAGTTGTACCTGACAATTAAAAAAAAATTTACAACTCTATCACATTAGGTTTTCTTCAAAATCATTTAAAACTTTGGAAATTTGGAAAAAAGCACTTGTCCTTTATATTGAAGACTTGCTAAGGAAATGCTACTTATCAAATCACATGAGCTCCCCCATACAAAGTGCTATTTGGGAAACACAAAGGTAATGGTCAACAGTTACAAGGGACAAGGAGCAGCATGACCCAACGTTAGAGGACAGAGGAGCCTGAACCCTTTCTTCATGTGGGTCACTTTTTTGTTAGTCTTGAATAAAATATTTATAAAATATTTATATCTCAGATTTCTCATCTTCTAAATTGGACAGAAATACTTGCCATATATATATGGCAAGGGATATATATGTGTGTATATATATATACATATACGTATATATACATACACATATATATACATATACATATATATATCCTCTTTGAATAAAGCTAGTAGAAAAGGAGGAGGAAGTTGTGCCTGGTTTTGAATTATTTTTTCATTATTCTAATTTTACATCCTCCTCTTATAATGGATGGTTTAAATTGGGTTTCATCTTGGGCTAATTATCTTTCTATACTTAACATAATTTCATTTTCATTTCTGACAAAGATAAATGGCTTTGAAGCAAGTTGTAGAATAAGAAATTATAATAGTAGAGTAAATATACTTGCACCTAATAGAGTGTTTCATTATTATTGTTATTATTATAATTATTATTAGTGTTATTTATAATAATTAGGTGTTTTCATAATATCCACAATGTGAAAACTTCCTTATGGTTTCGTTTTTAATGTATAGATCTCTCCCTAGATCATAATCCCACTCAGTTATATGATTTCTCTTCTTCTTACATATGATAACATACAATTCTAGAGCATTGATACACACAGATGAGTACTTTTAAATGATGCTTTTCATTACTATTTTTAAATAAAGAAGAAATTTGAGCCATTTTGTCTCAATGCCAAAATTGCAAATTTCAAATTTTATCAAGTCTTTAATTTTTTTAAATCTTTATATCATTTCAAGATAAATTTTGATTATGTGATCAGCTACTCCCTGTTTTGTTGCTATTACCCTACGAGTATCATTTTTCTCAACTAATTCCCAAATGGATAAGAAACAGATGTTTTGTAAGAGAAATCTGGTTTGGCTTATTTTCACACCAGACTTCCTTTGTGGTTATTCTTCATGGCAAGAAAAATAGACCTTGGGTAGCCTTACAAAACTTGAGAAGAATAAAAGACAGGCTTAGCTTACTTAGAATGAGCTAGAATGAGACTCATCAGATTCTGAGATGTTTAACTTTCAGAATCATTAATCAAATTACCATCCTGCGGGAGGGGGGATGGGGGGGGAATCTAGTGTGTTCCTTCACACTCGGATGTATGTTGTTAATATTATATGTATATGCTAGATACTAAGATATAACCAAAAACATCCTGCCTCCTTCCTTTGCATGAAGACTAAAGGTGCAGTTTGTTCTTTGAAGAACATCAGTCATCTTAAGTACTGCCTAAAAGACTATCCTCAGCCTAAACATTTCCTCCTTCAGCAAACAGAGTTGAGGCTATTGTGGTATCTACCATGGGCAGTATCCATCTTGCTAAAATGTGTGAGAAAGGTTTTCTAAGATCATAAAAATACTTAGTGAATAGTTAATAGTACAAATCTTTACCTCTA
Organism: Perodicticus potto; assembly: GCA_963574655.1. Classification (NCBI taxonomy): domain Eukaryota; kingdom Metazoa; phylum Chordata; class Mammalia; order Primates; family Lorisidae; genus Perodicticus; species Perodicticus potto. The sequence goes on from CAUYRH010085233.1 coordinate 16,573, forward strand.
AATCACAGCTAAATCACTAAGTCAGTCCCACTATCTTGACGTCGGTCTACTTATCTTGCCTCTTCAATATGAAAACTTTCAAGTTTATTTGGTGGCCATATCAGGTGATTTTTTTTATTTTATCCACTAGCTCCTTTAAAGATCATTATTAGTTGTTCCCCCTCTATGTAGAGCTACTTACCACAGTTTCAGCATCCATCAAATGCCAAGTATGCCAAATACCACTGTGACTTTTCATAGGTCCAGTGACTCTTACTCATTGTAGGAAGGATCAAATTTGGTGAAGATGGAGCAAAATGTGCAATGGTTTCCTCAAGTGTATAACTATTAGATCTTGGAGATCATGAATGATCTGATGATGTGTGCTTACTTCCGTGGTTCTAGCATCATGGGAATTGGTAAATACAGATATACAATTATCTTTAATGTGGAATGATGAATCATTTCATCATGTGCATCAGTGACAACCATACTTTTCCAGCATAACAGACATAAGACATGAACATAGTGGCTAATGTAGTGTCAACACACTGACCTCAGCAAGACCAACTAGAAGCCATCTATACTTCCACATATCTGAGCTGAAGTCTTAACAGCATTTGGTTCTTTATAAACAAAGAAAAATAACTCATTTACTCTCAAGTCTTAAGCCAACCCAAAATAAGTATAAACACAGCATGACAACTGATAAGCTTCACTTGTGGGAATTTAGAATTCTCTTCTGCTAAGTTTACACTCTGGGTTGAAGTATTATCCCAATGTAGGTGAAAAGGTTGTAATGAAAATGATACCACTGCAAGTTAAATAGGTGAAAATTCAAGTTCATGGGATTCTTAGAGCCTCTTTATTTTCAGAATATTGCTGAGGTAATGAAGCTGACATTTTAAAATATTTGCATTTTTGTAATAGCCAAGAGATAAGGTAATAGGAATTGTACTAATATAGTGACAAAAGCATAAGATTGGCTTTAGGTAGGTAAAAGAAATAACCAATGAAATTGAATAAGTTTAAATGCTTTCAAGGGTCCCAAACATACATAAAATGACAATTTCAAATAACATCTTTGCAAGATGAGATAAAAATCCTTATATTAAATAAAAAGTGCTGAATGATATAGAGAAAGGTAATGAGGAAGAAAAGGTAAAGACTGTTTACAGTTGTGATCCAAGTTACAAAGCATGAAGAGGACCTTCACTGTACCCCTTTCCTGTTTTCATATTGCACATTCTTCTATGCAATGCTTGAGAAATACTAGTTAATTGAGAGAGGAACCCTGGAAAATTTCACATTTTTCCTACCACAACTAAACTATTTTGAGTACACTGCAGTTTAAATTCTAGCACAGGCGTGAACCTTAGAAACTACTTAATCAGATACTTATTTTTATGGATGACAAAACTGAGACTGAGAGAAGTGATTTTTGGAGTAATTGTCTGCCCTCATATGGACAGTGTATGTAATATAGACACTTGCATATAATGTGACTAGTGTGTATATACACACACACAACAGGGTATACAGTATATATACACACACACATATATATAATCCTACATATATACACATAACTGTATATAGAGCTACATGTATAAAAATTTCTCCATGCTATCTAGTGTCTGACTCCTATCATTTAACTGTGTGCTTTTTTAATAATTAGCTTTGATGTATAACCCTTGAACAGAATATTTTAGAGATGTTCAATGAAAAAATTTTGCTTGCTCCTAAATAAATCCATTCTGCGGGCTCTTAGGTTTGTTATTTCTTTAGACACAATCAATTGAGAGCCTGATGAAATCCTTTCTGCCTCAGCCTATGATGACTTCCTCTAACATTTTGTTTATATATTTAGTAGTAAAAGGAATCAAGGGCTGCCAAGTATTATTAAGGCAAAATCAACAACAGTAGGAATTCTATCATAATGGCACCATCACTTGTGAAGTTAAGCAGTAAGATAGATAATTCTAACCATAAATAAAGTTTCTAATTCTTTGTGATATGGAGACATGGATTCTCTTTGTGTTCTTAAATTTATATACACCAAGAACAAGGATAACAAACTTGTTTCAAGGATTATCCAATAATGCTACAAAACGCATGGTATAGTTATAGGATCCTTCTTTTTTAAGGAAAAACAACATTAACTATTAGAAAAAAGTGTTTTAAAAAATGGAAAAAATAACCAAAACCCTCTACCACATCATTCTTTTTTCCTTCAACTATTTTAATTTCCTTCCATATTTTCTATATCTTCTTATAAAAAATAAGTTTCCATTACAAAGATGGCCACTATGGTTGTTCTATTTAAGACATTACTAGAAAGGTCCCCACATTTATGAAAAAGTCCTTCAGTTACAGCCTCACCTTAATCTGCCTCAAAGAAAGTCAGCTCAGGGCAGCTTGGGTATTCAGTGAGAACAGAATAGAGGGGAACACCACTCCCTCCACGGTGTCTACAGTCCAGTGCTTGTTTTGCTCTCACAAGTAGGGCTGGGAACAGTAAAATGATGGAAGAAAGAAAATGAATATTTATTGAGTGTCCTCTATATCACCAGCAAAGCATTAAATTTCAAATTTATCATACCATTATAGCTGTCTTAGAAAATGTCCTCAGTATTCTAAAAATAAGAAAACTGAGGCTTAGGGAGGTTAAAAACCCAAGATCATTTTACTGGTAAATGTCATGGCTGGGCCTTAGTTTTCACTACTCCTAAAAAAATAATTTAGTATATGACTCAATAAATAATGAAGAATTTGCATAGAATTAGATCACCTATTTTTAAAGAGACAATATACAAAATATACAATTCCATCATTATACTAATATGGAATTTCACATATTTTAGGGCAAAATTAAATGTTGTAACCCAGGAAAACAATATATGCTTTTGAATAGATATAAAAAAATAATACCAAGACATTAACATTATCCTTCAAAAGTATTCTTAAACAGCAAAACATTTTAAAAGAGAGTAAGACAGTTTTCAAATTTGTCTGGTAAACAAGATTGTCAAAGATCAACATTTTCTGACTTAACTGTATCTCCTATTAAATTGACATTATCCCCCCAACTCTCATAGAAAATTTAGAACAGAGTATTTCGAGGTCTAGTTTGTCATGTAGCGTCACAACAGCGAAAATGACAGATAAAAATTAGTGGACAAGCAAAAATAGCAGCCCATGCTCGTTTTTTTTGTTTGTTTGTTTGTTTGCTTTTTACAGTCGTTTCCCCTCAAATGTATTTCAGTTCTAACAAGATACAGCTGTGGTTATCAAAATCTGCTTTGCAGATTTCTGGGTGTCTCTGAGACCCTTTCAGGGGGATTGCAAGGTCAAAATTATTTTCTTTTTGCTACTGGGATATTATTAATATTTTTCTTTTTCACTATGCTAGTATATTTAATGAGAGTTCAGAAACAATCCTGGGTGAAACTGTTGGTGTTGTACAGTTTAAGTCAAAACAGTGGCTCAAAATTGTCCTCACAGTCATCGTACCCTTCACTGATGTGCACTCACAGGACAAAAACAAAGTACAAGTTTCACTAACAGTGTTCTTGGTGAAACAGTCAACAATTATTATCTTAAATCTTAACCCTGAGGGTATACATCTTTAATACTCTATGTGACCACATAGGAAGTAAGCATAACACACTTTTATTGGAGTGATTGAGTTGCAGGCTGAACCAGATGCTTTTTTTACGGAAGACAATTTTTACTCCAATGAACAACTAACAGACAAACTATACTTATTCAGATGTGGGTATTTGGCAGACATTTTCTCAAAAATTAACAAAATGAGCCTGCCATTCAAGAGCAAAATGACAATTTTCATTGTCAATAATAAATTTCTAGCAGTTAAGAATTTTGGAAAAATTATATTGACTACTATGAGCTTTACAGCTTCCAAATACTTAAGAGACATTTTTGGGAATAGTGATTAGGTAAGTTAATGTGATTTTTTTTTTTTTTTGACATTGTTTCAACTTTTGGAAGATCAGTGTAACTCAAGTGAACCAACATTTTCTTAATAACAAAAGCATGCATAAGTAAAAGTACATACATCATACATAAGTGAAAGACACATTCAAAGTGCAAATTTGACCAACGGATTTTTAAAGTAACAATATAAAAAGCTCATTGATAGGGTTTCAGATTCTATGTATGAAGAAATTACAACTTGCTGAGTTTTGGTGTAGTATAAAGGAAAAATGCACACAATTATCTTAAAAGGCTGGTAAGATACTTCTTTTTCCAGCTAGATAATTGTGAAGCCAGAGTTTCCTCCACCAAAACAACATAGTGACAAATTGAATCAGAAGCTGAATGAAAATTCAGTTTATATATTCTAAGTCAGACAGTAGAGAAATGTTCAAAATTGTGAACAATAGCAAAGTGGCAGTTTAAAAAAGAAAGGTAAAAATCTTCACACTAAATTCTTTTGATTTGGAAAATACAGTAATGTTTCATTAAAATATTCTAATTGTGGCACCTGTGGCTCAGTGAGTAGGGTGCTGACCCCATGTACCAAAGGTGGCAGGTTTGAATTCAGCCCTGGCCAAACTGCAACAACAACAAAAATAGCTGGGTGTTGTGGTGGGCATCTGTAGTCCCAGCTACTAGGGAGGCTGAGGCCAGAGAATCACCTAAGCCCAAGAGCTGGAGGTTGCTGTGAGCTGTGATGCCAAAGCACTCTTCCTGGGTGACAAAAGTGAGACTCTGTCTCTAAAAAAAATAAAAATAAAAATAAATAAAAATAAAATATTCTAATTATGTTAACATTCATGTAGTGAGTTTATTATTTTTAATAATTTATGAGAAATAATTTTAAAATTTCAGATTTGGTGTTTAATACAGGAAACATCAATAGCTATAACCCACATAAACAACACCTCTATGGGGTCCTTATTAATTTCTAAGAGTTAAAGAGATCCTGAGGCAAAAATGTTTGAGAACCACTGTGCTATAGAGATAACATGTGTTCACTAACTATAGTTGAGCCCTGAATAATGCAGGGGTTAGAGGTGCACAGTCAAAAATTCAAGTATAACTTTTGACTCCTCCAGAACTTAACTATTAATAGCCTACTGTTGACTAGAAATCTTACCAATAATATAAATGGTTTATAAGTGCTTATTTTATTTTATATGTTATATGTGTTATATACTATATTTGTACAACAAACAGAGAAAAGTAAATATTAAGAAAATAAGGAAGCGAAACGATATTGACTACTGAACTAAGTGGAAGTGGATTATCACAAAGGTATTCATTCTCATTGTCCTCATGTTGAGTGGGCTGAAGAGGAGGAGAGAGAAGAGGAAGCGTTGGTCTTGCTATCTCGGAGGTGGCAGAGGCAGAAGAAAATCCTATTAGGTTTGCAAACTCATCCTAGAAAAAGTGTTACATACCTCATTGCCGAATATCAGTATAGTCACCTTTGAAATACTCTCCTGGTGAAGCTATGCATGGGTGACAGTGGCCAGTCCACTGCTTCAAAGTGATTTTGGAACTCTACTTCTGGAATGATCATCAGAGCTGTCTTCGTACAGCATACAAAAAAAACCACGCAACAACAATAATGAATGGCACTCAGCCAAGCACCGTCACACATTGACACAAACACAGCCATGAGACTGATATTCTAAGACTCTGAAACCTCACTGAGTTGTCTGTATGGTGCCATCAACATAGGCACATGGTGACAAGTTTTTGAACTTAAATGTCAGACCTCGTACAAGCACGTGTTGCTTAATGAAGGGGATAGGTTCTGAGAAATGTGTCATTAGGCAATTTTGTCCTTGTGTGAATACTGTAGAGATAACTTACCCAAACCTGGATGTAACACCCTATCTATGCAGGCTATGTGGGATGGCCTATTGCTCCTGGGCTACAAACCAGTACAGCACGTGACAATACTGAGTAGTGTAGGCATTGTCACAAAGTGGCAGGAAAATGCACTGGAAAAATACAGTGGTATAAACTTACGGGGCCACTGCCACAAAGATGGCCCACTGTTGACCAAAACATCACTATGCAGCACATGACTGGAAATATCAAGGATAGAGTTTCAGGTTATCAGGAAAAAAGAGTCAGACTCTTAAGCCTCATCTAGCAGTTCTGGAAGGAGAGAGGAAAGGGGTTTAAGAGTCATCCTTTCTGCCTACGCCTTGCACTCTGCAACGGCCAACAGCAGGTAACCTTATGCCTTTCGGATAGCAAACGTGTTAATCTCTGTCCCATGCTAAAGTTAGTGCTGTGTGAAATAGAGAAGGAAGATAGTAGTGTCCTGGTGAACCAGGGACCTGGGGACCACTTCCAATATTTGCAAAGAGAACTGGTACAACTCCTGTCCAGAAGCTGTCCCCGGGAGACTACCACTGAGAGGTTAGGAACTGTGATTTCGATTTCAGGGTATTGTCGCCCACTTCAAGGTCCAGCTGGCTGGGGCAAGAGGCAGAGCATAAAGGTTGATGGCTAAGAGAGAGAAGTGGTGAGGGCTGGAATGCGCTATGACACCACAGAGCTCCAGATTTGTCACCATTGCAGGGAGTATCCACAAATAAACAGACCAGCAGCGAACAGGCCTATCAGGAGAGGTGGTGACATTGCCAAAGCTCACCAAACAGACCTGAGAATGTCCAACCTATAAGGTAAATTTCATTCTCCAAATTCACCACTGTAGGAAAGGAGGAACTGAAGTGCTCTATCTGTTAGAAGGAAAATCTCTCCCGTGTTCATCTGTCAGATGGCTATGCAGGACAATGGAAAAGGCAGTTTCTCCCAGAAAGCAGCAAGGGGCCAGCTAGATTCTTGAACAAAGGACTCCCTCCACCACCAGGTCAGAGAGTCCTTGCTCTCTTTGGTCAGCAGCCTGATATAACTGCTATCACCCAGGATCACTATGTAGTGGTTGCTCTTCCCTCCTATTTCCAAATGGAAGTTTTATTGCAGCAGTAGTGTTTTCTCTCTACCGCAGTGAATTGGCAGTGTTACATCTTTTTTTCAGCCAGAGGTTGTCAAACCATGATGAGCTGCATTAAGACTCAATCAAAAAAAAACCAACATTCACAATATAGAGATTCTGGAATTAAAGTTGAAAGCAGTAACTGGGTGAGCATAAGAGTAGTTCCTTTCAGGTAGAAGCAGGACAGTTTTCCCTGGAGAGGTATATTTGCATTGTATTAGTAAGGGCCATTTTAGGAATTTTTTAAGTGAGAAAGAAGGCATGTATGGATGTTGGGCAGCCAAAGAATGAAAACATAATGAGAGATGAGGCTAACTTGTATTTTGTTCAGCCCAGAATCTCTTTGGGAATGATCTTTTCCCCCCATTCTGAGGCCAAGTGGATGGAGTGAGGCCAATCCTACCTCCTGGCTCTAGGAATGGGCAAATCACAATAGTCTGGAAAATTAAGTACCGATTTCCTTAGTCATAGTGATTAAGTCCAGGGATGAGCACGTGACTAAAGCCAAGCCAATAAAAGCTCTCCCTGGGACTTTTTTTGGAGTTAACTGAAAAATAAACTTTTTGATATTTTACTGGGAATGCCACCTCCTAGTACCATGTAAGCTCAGAACTGCTGCCAGTCACTTTTGGCACATTGTGGAAAGAGCCGGCCTAAGAATGGAACCAACACCTGCTTTAGTGAGCAAACAGATGAACAAAACAGTCTTATTTTGAGCTCCTAGATCAAGTTGTTTCTAAAACTGGACCGAAAAGTCCTGTTTTTCCAAGTCAATGGATACATTTTTGTGCTTAAATGAGACTGAGTTGGGCTTCTGCACTTTAAAGCCAAAATTCCTAAAAAAAAAAATCGTTAATCAAAGTGGTTTTCACTTAATTTTTATTCTTTCAAAGAGAAATAATTGAGCTGTCATCTAAAATTTTTTTTCTTTTTAAAAAGTGATATATTGTTGGAGTCTAATCTGTATTCATTTATTTTAACACATATAGCATCTCAGCACAGGAATCATTGATCAAGACATCTGTTGGGGGGAAATCATTGTAATTTGAGGTAGCTAATTCCCCTGGGCAAAGTGATGAGTGAGAGCCAATTCTTTACTATTTATTATTTATATCCCACTTATTTTCAAAAAAGTTTTGGGTCTCTGCAATAAAACTACTAAAGCAAGTTAAAAATTTAAAGTGAGGGAGGAGAAAGTTGAATTGAAAATCATAGGTAAAAGTCTTTCTGCTAGAGTCAAGTATGAAACTTGACTCTGAGCATCTGAAAGGCAAAGTGAAACGGGTTGCAAAAGGTTCTGCAGTGCGGTTATTTTAATTACAGGAAATACTTCATCAGGAAAGATTATCTGGTTTCTAGGACTAAGGTCTAAAAATATCTTACTGTCTAGCTCTTCATACACCAAGTACCATGTAATAAAATCGAAAGTTTTTAATAAAAGTTCTACAGAAGATGCAGAAATGCTTAAGTACTTTTTATGGCTCTTTTAGAAAAACTTGGCCCTTAATTAAAGCTCAGAGGCCCTTGTTAAATTGTAAATCTATGAAAGCAATTTGGTGGAGGGTTTTGAAACAGCAAAGCACATATGTGCTATTTTTAGTTATGTGGTTTTATACTTGAGCAGATTCCAGAGAGTGTATTCTAGACGAATGGATGGCAAGAGTGGCTTCCCCCTATGACATCCCCCAAAATTATCAATTAACTCATAAAAGCTTATAATAAAAGTACTGAAAATTACCAGAAACCAAAGACTAAGATTGATCATAGAAAATCAGGTCTCCCACCTGTGCCTTGGTGTCTCCTTCACTTTATACTTAGGACTAAATGTGGAACCCCCATTTACTATGCCTAGGTCAGTTTTTTGTGAATTTCCTAGCCCTGAATTCCATGGATGGACTGTTCATTCATTGATACACTCATTCACCTTGCCCCCGGCGGAAGGGACTGTATTCATTCGTTTCCTGGCCAAGGAACCCACACACCTATATATACCCTGAGGCTAAAGGCCTAAAGGAGGAAACGGGGAAAGACCGGGAGAGGAACAGAGAGAGTTTCTCTCTCCCCACTTGAATTCTCTCCCTCTACCAGGAGCTTTAGTGTTTTCTGTATTCTTTTCTGTAAATCAATTCTATCTTACCACTGAGGGGTGGGGGTAGGGGAAATAATGTAATGAACAATAATAAAATACATGTATTTAACAATAAAAAAAAAAAGAAAAAGAAAATCAGGTCTCCAAAGTAGATTGCTGACTAAAATAATATCTATAGGCACTCAAATTCTATATGTGAGCAAAATTTTGCAATAAAAATGAAAGACTTACTTGCATTCTTTATACTACATACAGTAATAAGTACTGTTAAAAATGCATAACAAAGAGATTTCAGGAATAAGAGAGTTTTAGAGAAGTGTTAGGGTCCTTAGAGTAAAGGTACTTTTTATTTAATACTGTTTTTTACTCTTTAACTATAGCTTCAGCCCAGGTTCTTATAATCTCATTTTGCCAGCAAACCACGAGAAGTTTGGAAAGGGGCTGCCTGCAACAGATTCTCCCTCTCTCTTCCAGTCCTCGGAAGGAACCGACCTTGCCCACACCTTGATCTCAGATTTCTAGCCTTCTGAACTATGAGACAGTAACTTTCAGTCTGTGGAGCTTTGTTATGGCAACCTTAGCAAAAGAATACAACAGCCATGCTCATTTTTTTCCATAATGTCACATCTGCTCTCATGCAACAACAGAAGAGTTGTGTAGTTGGATCAAAGCCCACATGGCCTCAAAGCCTAAGATACTTGCTCTGACCCTTTATAGCAAGTTTGCTGACTTCCTGGCTTTATCTAGTGTCAAGGGCCACTAGGTACATGAGGCTTATGCTATTTGTATTTCTGCTTTGAGAAAGATCTGGAACCCTTTCTCAGCCCCTCCCTCTTCTACAGAAGCCTGACAATGCCCAGCTGATTCACTCAGCACCGTAAGTCTTATTCAGGATAAAAGTAGGGAAAATAAGAAGGTACTTCTGGGTCCGAAGTATGGTCTTCAATATAGCTTTATCAGCAATAAAGTTTTTATTTTGATTTCTTTCTGATAGTATACATTTCTCTCAATTAGTTTCAAATCTGGAGGACAGAGGCATGGGGATTCAATTGGCTTCACAAACATCAGCTTCTTCCTCTTCATTGTAAAAGAGTGTTGGAAATCTCATTTCCTGCTTGAAGTCTCTCCAAAAAGGAGGTGAGGGCTGATAATTTTTCTTTAACCTGGCCATATTGTCTCAGGAGTAATTCTCATGACTCACTTTTAAACTATACATTCCAAAGAAGCTCTTGCAGTGGTGTTCACAGAGGTTAGATTGTTTTCATTTCTGAGTATCTGCATGTCCTTCTGTGTATGGATGTGCATTTGTATTTATTTATTTAAAGATATGGTCATACTCTGTGGTCCAGACTGAAATGATCGTGGCTCACAGAAAACTCAAACTCCTGGGCTCCAGCTATCCTCTGGCTTCAACCTCCCAAGTAGTTGGGACTACAGGGATGCATCAACATACCCGGTTAATTTTTTATTTTTATTTTTTTGTAGAGATGAGGTCTCACTGTAGCCCAGGCTGGTCTTGATCCCCTAGCCTCAAACTTCCTGCCTTGGTCTCCCACAGTGCTAGAATTATAGGCATGAGCCATGTACTTCCTTTTATAGATCTAAATTACTATACCCTCCCCCTTAGATTCTGAAATTATAGGTGAATTTGAGGTATATTTTTTCTATTAACAGACACAGCGCTATGCTAATTAAGGTGTTCTCGCCATTAATACTGAAGATCCTTCTAATCCAGTGCCAACAACTTCATTTATGCAACTTGATGTGGAGGAGAATTTTGAAGATGAAAAAAGCACTGATAATGAAGAATAGCTTTATAGCTTGCAATAAAAGTATTTTGATCACTAACAAAATATCTAGAAACACACTGAGAAAGAAAAGTCTGTCTTTAACATGCCACCTGTAGCTTATCATTCACTTAATTAACATGTTGATATTTAAGGAAAATACCCATTACATATACTCAGTCTGACATCACAAAAGGTAAGATTAAATGAGCAGTTAGGAAAGAACCCTTTTGTGTAGGCTTAAAAAAACTGACTCAACGGATGTTCACAAAGGGTAACTAAAAACAGAAACAGTGTCTGGGGAGAATTATAGAGGTCTCAGCTTAATAATCTAAATAAGGGACATGTCTGGCTTGTGGGAGGGATGACCAGGTAAGCTCAGCAGGGTTAGTTGGCTGGAGGGATCTAAGGATAAGCAGGGGAAACTCGTTCAGAGGAGGGACAGCTGTGTACACGCAATGAGCCACCACCAATTAGGGGATCAGCTTGGAGCTTGTCTAGTTCCCATGGCTCTGGCTCAGTCTCTGTGGACTGGTCAGGGAGAATGGACTGCAATAAAAAGTGCAGTTTCCTTAAAGACTCTGTTGAGGGCAGTGTTTGATAGCTGGTGCAACAGTGGATGCGAGAGGGCAGCGTAGGACAAAGTACTTTCCCACTCTGCAGTTACCCTTGTAGCTGCACACTGGAACAGCCTTGAATTGGAGCTGGATCAGACAATGAGAGAGCAGAAGACCAGGGCAGCACCGGTGTCTCTGCAAAGTTTTAACTGTCTACAACATGGGTAGTGACAGACGACACCGTGGATTATGAACTAGATCATAATGAAAACAAAGCAAAGGTGCCTGCCATGATGTAGCCAACAAATCCAAGTCCCCCATGTGTATGAACCCCTGTTCCCTAGACCCCACTCCTGCCAAGATTCCTAAAGATAAAAGATCCTGAGCCTCCTAGAACATGTGGGCAGAAACTGTAGGAGATGAAGTTATTATCATTATATATTATATTTATACATACTATAGTATGATTATATATTTATTAATATAATAAATAGGAGAAGAACCTTAAAAAGAGTGTGTGGTTACAATTGTTGCATCCAGGTAGCATGGAAAATGTAGAAGAGGAGGTTTGGTGGAGAAGCCGGAGCAATGGATGCTGGTTGTATTGAATATTGATTGCATGACCTTGGTCAAGTCATTGAAATGTTCTGGCTTTAGTTCCTGCATCAAAAAAGTAGGATCTTTCAAATGCCCTGATAAGGTCATGGTGAAGCTCAAATGTGTTAAAAAAAAAAAATCCTCTACTGCAGTTATTATTATAATTATATGGAATATTGCAGAACAGTTTATTTATAAAAGCTTCTGAGCCTGAGTGCACTGATTTATGGAATTTGCTCTCCAATAATTCACCTGTCTTCTGGTATAAAAATGTTTTTGTGTCTTTCTAAGCCATTTCCCAGGAAAGTAATTTTTCTCACATACACAATTGTCTCAGCAAAACCTAGGGTGGCTTAAAATGACTGATTTTTAAGAGCATCCATGTATATGTCTGTGTACTCCAGGGGGACACAGCCAGAAAAATGCAGTGAAAGCAGGCACAGGAGAAATGAAGGGCAGAAAAGGGCATCAGAAAGTGGGGACCATAAAAATCTTGGCCTTATTTTAACATTTCTCAGAATATAAGAGAGTCAGTGTGTGAGCACGTTAGTGGTGATGGTTCTACCGGGAAATCTTAACTTTAAGTTGCCTGCCAATCTCTGTTTTGTGTGTCCAAGAAGAGCCATTTATCACCTTTATGAAGCCACTGAAAGCCCACATTGAGGGAAAAAGACTAATTATTGAGCAGAACATGCCCTCGCACTAAATACATAATGAAAGTAATGGGCAGAAGACTCTAAAGGCAGGTAATAAATGTTTTGATAAAACAAATTTAAGATGCCCCCATCAGAAAGGCAGCCTTCCCTCACCTCCACTAACTCTCTCCACTCTCCTAGGGGAGGAAGTTTACTGACAGTTAATGATTCTCTGGCATGATGGATCTTCCCCGATCTCTCATCTATACTGAACAGCCTTTCTTTAGGCAATGATGATAACTCATGAATGTACCATGTATGTACCCGAGTCTCACTATTATAAAGCATTATATATAATTATGTCATGGCAGAAAGGAGACTTATATCCAGGAGAGTAATTGAGCAAGTTAGCTTCAGGATGTCAGCTCTTGCCTCTGGGAGCATACCTTTATGGGGTTTTAGAGTCCTTTCCTTTGGTGTTCACCTTTACTTCTCCTCTTCCTTGCTCCAAGGGCAGAGCTGTTTTTCTTCCTTACGTTAAGAAATCAGAGTTGCCTGGCATTCTTCCCTTTTTATTTTGGGATGCCATGCCATTCTTTCCCTCCTTCCTGCCCCCAATCTTTTTTTTTTTTCTTTTTTTTTTGGCCAGGGCTGGGTTTGAACCCACCACCTCTGGTATATGGGGCTGGAGCCCTATTCCTTTGAGCCACAGGCGCCACCCCTCGCCCGCAATCTTTCCTGCTCTCACTCCCTGCTCTCTTCCCATTCTCCTCTTTTCTCCCCCACTTTCTTTATTTTCTCTGATATAAAAAAAACTTATACTTCTATATCCTTAAAAAAAAAAAAGAAGAAAAAAGAAAACAAAGGTCATTTTTGAATGAACTCCACATTAAACTTTTAATTCAGAGTAAAAACAGATTCCCTTACATTCATCCGCTCAATAAATTCTGTCCTGGTCAAATAAGTCTTCCTTGACCAATCTAGTTGTTGGGAATCACTGTCCAAAGATAGACAATCTACTTTTCTCTCATTATTTTCTTCATGCTCTGATTTCAGTTCTATAATTGTTTTTATTTATTTGTAAATAAGTAAATAAGCACTGGTCTTCCTAATCCTCACAATATCATCACCTAGAACTGCTTGGTCCACCAGCCACATGTGGCATCTGGGATGTGACTAGTCCAAATTGAGATACCACAAGAATAAAATACACACCAGGTTTTGAGGATTTAAACCCCCCCAAAGAAGGTAAATATATCATTTGTAATTATTGGGTGTGGATTGCATGTCTAAATGATAACATTTTGGGTATATTGGTTGCAATAAAATATTATTAAAATTAATTAATTTCACCTGTTTCTTTTTAAAAAATTCTAAATGGCTGCTAGAAAATTTAAAGTTACATCTGTGACTCACAGTATGCTTCTATGGGCAGTGCCAACCTTTCAACTTTACATCCTGGGTCTTTCTCAGAGCCCCCCACTCACATTCAAGCCCCATCTCCTGGCCTCTTTTCTTTTTCCTTAGGGATAAACATCACCATTGAGTTAGCTAAAATCCAATTCCTTTTGAGCACCTCTACCTTTGGCAAAGTAAAGTTCTTCTGCCTATATACATTGAGGCATAAATGTAAGAACTCAATGCCACTCACACAGCATGTAATGATGGCCCTGAAGTTACTCCAACAAGAATTTAAAAAATGGTTTTCCTTATTCCTGAAATAATTTCTGGAGACTAAAGTAGGCAGAACAAAGGCAGCATATTCACAGTAACTTCTTGTCTTCGAAGGCAGAATTGACTTCCTGGAAAATTACATCCAGTGAGACAGTTCTACGTGGAGTGAAACGAATTCAGTCCTGAGAGTCTAGGGAGTGCATAAAAGTTCCTCTGAGAATGCGGAGTTAATAAAAATGGATGGTGAAACCGGCCGTGTTCTTCTTGAAGGAGGTTCATAGGCAGTATCAACCCCGCCCGAGGGAGCAACGGGGCTGGATGTTTTCCAAGTGCTTGACATCAACAGCTCCACTTTTTCCCTCCAGTTGTGGTCTGCCATTATTTTTACACTTACTGATACTGTTACAGACAAATCAATCCACACAGAGAAACATTTATAAGAAGCCAGTATCAATCCCTGATGTGGGCAAACCCAACTCACAATGACCAGAATAGACACAGAATTACCCGCCCTATCCCTGGGCCCTCCCTCCCTACCCGCTGAAGCCGCCACACTTTCTTCCTCCACCCTTAAGGTCTGCTTCTGGGATTCATTATGGAAAAAACAAACTAACAAAAACAAGTGAAGCTTTTAGAGAATCAATGGGGCTAGAAGCAGGGGAGGAAAAGGCTGTGATAAAGCAAGAACAACTTCCAGCAGTACCGTCCTGGGTGGGACTAGTCAGCTAGCGTTATCCCCTGTGCCTGAGGGTGGTTTGCCTTTATTTCACTGCGTTATCCTGCTAGGATTACCCCCACCACAGATTCATTTGGATTAAAGGAGAATCTTTTAAAAACACACATATTTCTGAGAGGGCTCAAGGGCTTTCATGATTTACACATTAGTATGGATTTATTCAATTTTTAGCTCTAGACTCTCCACTTGTCTTCCTCAGCAAAAGGGGAGCAGCCTAATAAACAAAAAGAAAGGGTTAGGCAGCTGCCTACATGTGGCTACTCCTTAAATCCACCAAGATCACATGTTAGCGACTATGGAAGCTGTGTCCAACTGTCTCTCAATGTTCCTCCAGCAAAATGGTTTGAAAACAAGGAAGATTGAAGAGACTTTGCCTTTGCTACTAGGAGGTGGGAGGTCCTGTGGTCTTAAGTATGGGGAAGGAAATTTCCCCTTTGGTGATAGCTGTTTGGGAGGATGACTAAGCAGAGCAGAGGCAAGTGACACAGCTCACAGACTCACCTGTTGCACTCAGTCTGCAGGAACAGCTGTGCAATCACTAAATAACATGCACTTCAGGATGGTGACATTGATGGCTAGAAATCACAGACGTGTCTGCACTCTGTATATCTTGATGGAGCCTTCCCTGGAGATTTGAAGTCCGTAGGACCTTGCTCTTTGTCCATGGACTACATCTGTTTCTAGCACCTGGTCAGATCCTGCCCCTGAGTTGGGCCATCCCAGTGGGTCCTCCTGTCTTCCACAGGTCACTTAAAATCATGCACTTGTTGACCAAGATTCTCAGTCAGGTTCCTGAGCCTTCTCCTAGGCCCACCTGAGCACTTCCTCATAAAATTCCATTTTAGAAAGAACCCTGCTAAGTCAGTTTATCAAGAACCCCTCATTCTTGATATCTGATCACCCTCGATACTTGATTGGGTTCCTCCTCTGTCATCATCCCCTGGTGATATGTGATTCACCCCCCAGCCCTTGCCAGCTTGCCTTCAGCAAGAATCCTGCTACATGGGTTTAGCCAGAATCCTCCTTACAACTGATGTTTACTCTTAGTAATTTTCCATAAACTAATCCCCACCTGCTCCATGGCTATAAATTCCTACTTGCAGGCTGCATTCAGAGTTGAGCCAAATCCCTCCCCTACTGTAAAATCCTATTGCAGTGGTCCCTAGATCTAACTCAAAGTGCTTTAACGAGTGTTATTAAACAATTTTCCCTTTGTCAATGTTCAACTCTAAAAGCCACAGGAGACACCCTAGATGGCTAAAATGTTCTTAATTTCTGTTCCCAATTCATAAGACAGAAAACCAACAATAGTGGAGAGACTTTGAAACTTTAGAAAATCATTGTTTCTCTGACCTTCTTGTAAGAGATGATGTATTAGTAATACTTCTAAGCCCTACATCCAGGCAACGCAACACAAAAACGGCAACTCTTGTGTGGTGTGATACATAACCAGCACTCAATAAATATTTGCAGAATGACTTCTTCAATGTGTTTTTTAAAGCAGTGCAAGATGTATGCCCTGCTTTACTTGTGTGTATTTTCTCTAAATACCCTTTACTGTAGATATCCTCTCATTGTCCTTTGCCATCTGGTGCACAGCATCTGGGACAGGTGTGTGCTGTGCAGGTCTGTGGAGTGGAGAATTTCTCCGATACTTGACACTGCTATCCATTCCATTGAAGACAGTGGAAATCTGTGTAATCAGTAAAGGCTATCAAACAAGCCTTGAAAATAAAACGCTGAATTTTTCAGATATGTCAGGTTAAACATACTTTTTAATAATTCAGAGGAGACATATGTCTGCTTGGTAGCTGTGGTGATTTCATGGGTAGATACATCTCATCAGGGCTTAAAGAATGCAGCGACACATGGCTTGTGACTGCGTATTTTCAACCAAGCATCTGCGCTGTGTTCCTGAGACAGATGCTGTTTCACACTAACATGGCTAGCACGTATTAGCTCTGTCAAATACTCCCCAGATCTAAAGACAACAAACGGAAGGACGTGAACATCCTGGAATAATCATGATTTAATCACAGAACACAATGTAAGGTATGGTGGCTTATTCTGTAAGATATTTATTTTCTTTTTAAACAATAATGACAGTCTCTTTCTTATGCTGGACTACTGTGTACACGCTGCTGCCTCAGCCTGGTGGCCAATGGAATTTTGCCTCCCCCACAGCTGCTGCTGTGAGGATTTGTTTTCCATACACTTTGCCTGGGCCATTTGAGACAGTCTTCGAACTTCCCCCACTGGGGATCCCACGGGAGGGGTCCATGTGTGTCATGCAGGAAATGACAGCAAGGAAGAAGTCAGATGAAACAGGATACCTTCCCCTTCCCCAACATCACCACCCAAAGTGTCTCCCCACTCCCATATCTGTGGCTTCCTCTCTTTCAGCTAAGGTTCATCTGCCAAATCTCTACCTCCTGTGTCATCCCAGTTTTGGCAAAGTCCCCATACTTTCCTTAATTCTTCCTTAGCTTCTTTACTTAGATTCCATAAAATTCACTGAACACAGATGGTCTCCAAAAGATAGCTAAACATTACTCAGGACTTATCACCTCTCTGTCTTCTTTCCTTCCAGGACCTTTTAGGGAAAAATGAAAAGTACTGATAGGTGAATATTATATGGAGCCCTTTTGTTCATTAACTGTCTTATAATTTCTAGTGAAATCCTTAGAAGTGTTGTAAAGGGAAGAGATGTCTTTGCCGGGACTATTTTTTCTTATTTGCTGGGAGTCAAAGAACAAAAGAAATTAATAGCTGAGAGGGAAAATGGGGACAAGGGAAGGGTAACATGTTGCCAAAACTCTGGTTCTCTCAGGGACAAAAGGGGAGCGGGGAGTGACCAGAAGTTCAACTTAGGAAAATTTGAACTTTAGGAAAATTTCTTCCAGGAATTTCTGCTAGACAGAAAGTCTTCCTTCCTGACACCTCTTCAATTCTTGACATCCTGAAATCCATCAACTTTCAGTGGTATAAACATATATCTACTCTCTCCTCCGGGATTAAAATCTTGCCAAAACCTTAGTTCATACATGTCTGTCTAGTGACTCCACTCTTTACTTTTAAAAAGTAAAAGGAAATGCTTGGTACTCATAGCACAGTGGTTACAGCACCAGCCACATACACAGAGGGTGGTGGGTTCAAACCCCGCCCAAGCCAGCTAATCAACAGCAACAAAAAAATAGCTGGGTGTCATGGTGGACACCTGTAGCCCCAGCTACTTGGGAGGCTGAGGCAAGAGAACTACCACAAAGCAGAGAGGGGCTCCTACTGGCCAGAATACCTAGCACACACTATAGTTTCTAACATTTCACGAGCACCTACTATTTTTTTCACCTACTACATTAAGCACTGAACATAGACAGGTTACACAGTTTGGACCTCAAATTGTTTCAAGTCCAAACAAGGTGAAAAACAAAGATATCAAAGGCATTAATGTTATGAAGGCCGGAAGAATAGGGCCCTCCTATAGCCTGAGTCTTGAGAATCTAGAGCGGAGAACCAGGGTGAAGAAGATGGAAAGGGGATCCCCGGTCAAGGGAGTAACTGATGCAAATACAAGGAGTGTGCAAAGGACATGAGGATCCGGAGCAGTTGGATATGGCGGGAGCATTGAGTAAAAGTCAGGGGAGGTAAGAGAGGAGAGACTAGAGCACTAGGCCTGGCTAGAGGATGAACGGCTTTGTCCAACATACACAGAAATTTGATTCTACCAAAGGCAGTGTGAAAACATTGAAGGATTTGCAATAGAATAGAGACATGAACAGATTTAATTGCTTTCTTCTTTTTTTTTATTGTTGCGGATTCATTGAGGGTACAAGAAACCAGGTTCCACTGATTGCATTTGTTGGGTAAAGTCCCTCTTACAATCGTGTTTTGCCCCCAAAAGGTGTGGCACACACCAAGACCCCTCCTCCCTCGCTCCTTTGTTGCCTTTTCGATAATGGATGAGAGGTGTTTGACGCCTAAGGCAGGGAGTCGGATTAACAGGCTACCTTTCAGGTGAGAGGTGTCTGACCCAGCATTAGGGATGCAAAACAAACACACGAATGTATCTTTAGAAATGTAGACAAAATGGACATAGTAACAGCAATGTGAGTTTTAGGGAGAGGCGTGAAACTAAGGTGACCCCTAGGTTTCCTGTCTGAATGATGAGTTGAAAATGCCTTTCTCTAAGATAGGAGAAGATGACAAATTCGAGACTTGATCACATGGGCACTGCCCTTATGGTTTGAGAGGTACATGTGGCCAGAGAAAAGGCTCTGGGCTCAAGAGAAGGATGAGAACCCAGCAATCTTAGTCCAAGATCCAACGTCCTGCATCACCCTATGCAGCCACCTCCTACTCACACATCAGTCTGTGGACTAAACACAAATCAAAAGCTGCTCATGAGTCACTGGCTTCAGAAACGGGCCTGGCCATTTAGAAATGAGTTGAGAAACAAGAGCCAGAATAGCTCCAAATTTTTAACTGGGGCCTCTTGGGTTTGGCTTACTTTTTTTTTCTCTTCTTGAGATAATGTCTTGCCCGGGCTGGAGTGCAGTGGCACGATCATAGCTTACTGCATTCTCCAACTTCCAGGCTCGAGCAATATTCCCACATTAGCCTCTGACTAGCTGGAAACTAGTGGGCCACCACACCTGGCTAATTTCTATTTACTTTTTAGACAAGAGTCTCGCTCTCTCTCTTTTTTTTTTTGAGACATAGTCTTACTATGTTGCCCTCGGTAGAGTGTTGTGGCGTCATAGCTCACAGCAACCTCCAACTCTTGGGCTTAAGCGATTCTCTTGCCTCAGCCTCCCAAGTAGCTGGGACTACAGGTGTCCACCACAACACCCGGCTATTTTTTTGTTGCAGTTGATTAGCTGACTCGGGCCGGGTTTGAACCCACCACCCTCTGTGTATGTGGCTGGTGCTGTAACCACTGTGCTATGGGTACCAAGCATTTCCTTTTACTTTTTAATTTTTTTGTAGAGACCAAATTGGTCTCAAACTTCTGGGCTGGGCTCAAGCAACCCTCCCATCTTGGCCTCCTAAAGTGCTAGGATTATAGGTGTTTCCCATAATGCTGGGCCTTGCTTAATTTAAATGCCATCTTTAGTCTAGACAATCTGGCCAATATGTATAGCTTGGACCTTGGACTTTTTGTTCTGTCAACTTGTTCTGAATCATCGCCTTATCAAGCTATGCTAGCCCATGTGATGTTTATCATAAAGATTAGAAAACACCTGTCCTCTCTAGCATTCATTTGTCTTGGGGACCCAGAAATTTGGGGAGCAGAGGCTGTCTCTGTGCAAATTAGAAAATGTGGCCCTTGTGTAAGGCCCATCTCTATATGGCAGCTCTGATCTGGCTTCCGGACTAAGCTATCTGGCTCTTGTATTTGGTGAGAGTGGTTGAGCTCAGTCTGAGTTCTGAACTGTTCTTCTACCTTAACTATAGTGGTAGCCATTATCAACAGCCATGCTGCTACCTTGGTCCTTAGGGAAGTAATAGCTCAGGAATAGTTGTGAGTAGTCCTACTAAAGTATAAGCCCATAATGCAGACTTCGGGAATTTTCTAGTGAAAGTATATAGGCATCTTGATAAGTAAGAAGGGTTGGCACCTTCAGCCTCCATCCTCTGCACAGCACTAACCCTGCGAGCACTTCCTAGAGCTAGGAGAGGCAGTCAGTATTTGTCAGGAACAGAGAGGCACCTGTTTCTCAGCTATCGCCACCTTCCAAAATGAGAGCATGTTCCTCAGACCTGCTCTACAGGGCAGTGAATCCTATATATCAGGGTGCTTTATGGGTGAAATTTGGTTTTGCAGCCTGACCTGAGAAAATAAGAAAATGTTAGATGAATGAACATACATACATTAGGCTGAAGGATTTGTTTCCTATCTTGAAAGAAATTGAGCCAATGGCAAATGTTCTCTATGATGGAGCCTCTGAGTTTATGGGAACTAGAATTGAGCTGACTCTCTGGGGATTATTTCCCAGAATAGGAGAACAGCAAGGGGAGCCTTCAGAATCCATTGTCCATCTGTCTAGAGACTCACAGATATAACAGCAACACAAGAATTTCTCTGCCAGGGGTCCCAGCTTGCATGCTGTCTGTGTGCAAGTGAGCATCTTGGAAGGAATGACATGTCACATAGTAGTGGTGAAAGCAGATAACAGAGGATTTTCAGAGGATCCCAGTGTTAACATCTGAAGATGTTTTCCGCCCTCCCTGTGTCACTAAGAATTGACTCAGCTCTTGATTTTGTGAATGGGCCAGGAGAGTAAATACTTTCAAATTTCTAACATAATAATTTATAAAAGTTATCTCATCCTACCCTGAATGAGCTAATTTGGAAATAAATTATCTGCCTGAGGATAATTAAAAGCTTACTTATAAAAACAAGAAACAAGAATGGAAAAGAAACACTATTAGGAAAGTGGCTAAGTCCCAAATGCCTCCTTAATAAATTACATTCCCCTATGAGGCAAGAGACAATGAACTATAGCATCACACTAAAGATAATGGCTTTCTCTTTTTTAACTTTCATTGTTAATTTAAAAAAAAATCAATCAATATGTAATGAATACTTTCTTCTTGGGCTAAGGAATGCTCCAAGAAGTAGTTTGATATTATCTACCAGCCATCTTTCTACAAAACAAAATATGGATCACAGAAAATATATAATTAGGAGTTACTGTATTTTTC
Source organism: Perodicticus potto (assembly GCA_963574655.1). NCBI lineage: Eukaryota > Metazoa > Chordata > Mammalia > Primates > Lorisidae > Perodicticus > Perodicticus potto. The sequence goes on from CAUYRH010085233.1 coordinate 38,314, forward strand.
CTTTTTCTTTTTTTAAATTTGAAAGCATTTAAAAATTTAACTTATAGATAATTTTAGGTTTACAGCAAAATCGAGAGGAAGGTACAGCAATTTCTTACATATCACTGTCTACATAACATCTACTCGCCCCCCAGAAACCTCTGTCCCCTGAGGGGCACATTGATATAATTGATGAACACACATTGACACATCATTCCCACCAGGAGTCCATAGTCTACATTAGGTTTGACTCTTGCTGTTACACATTCTATAGATTTTGACAAGCGTATAATGACATGTTCTACCATTACAGTATCATACAGAGTAATTTCACTGCCCTAAAAATCCTGTGTTCTGTCTAGTCATCCTTCTCTCCACCTAGCCCTATGTTGGGGGCTCATAAACAATATCCGTAAAAGAAGGCCTTAGAAGCAGCCTAAGAAGCAAACATGTTCTCTGTCCTTCTGCCCCCCTATCTCTCAATCCCATTCTTCCCAATCCTATTCAACCTTTTTTCTCAAAAGTCAGCCATAAAACCTGAAATTATTCTGTGTAAAAAGTGGCCATAAAGAAATTATCTGACCCACCTTGTTTGACTGTAGGTCTTAATAGCCCCCATTCCAGAGAGGGCCCTGCCCACACCCAGAAGGAAGGATGCTGCTCGGAGAGGCCAAGACGTCTCTAGACAGGTCTTTCTAATTCCATCTGTTAGCACTAGATGATTCTCTTTTTGTCTAGTCACATTTCTTTCTACATGCTGTCCATACTTTATTGAATCTAAACATGAAAACGGACAAGTTCCTACATATCTTTGGGTCTTCATTCTGAAGGCTGCTTTGTGTACATGTTAAATTTGCATGTCTTTCCTCCAATTAACAAGCCTTTTGCAAGTCAATTTTTCAGCAAACCTTCAGGAAGCCAAGTACCTTGACCCCTACACCTGGAGACCACTGATTTTTTTTTGTTTGTTTTTTACTGTCTTAATTTTGCCTTTTCCATAATGTCATATAGTTGGTGTCCTACAGTATGTAGCCTGGTCAGATTACATTCTTTCATTTAGCAATATCCATTACATTTTTCAAAAGGCTTTATAAACCCCACAGCCTTGCATGCTGGGATGGTATAGTGACAGAGAATGTGAAGACCCAGACTTAGGTACCGGTTTTGCCCTTTAGGCAAGCCACTTGCAAATTGAGATTAACATTAATATGTATGCAAGTTTTGAGACAGACTGTTATGGCTCATTATTTTGCTTCCAAGAAACACAGTTGACAGTGTCCGTTCTGATTCACTTGTGAAAGTTTCAACTTGCTTGACTTATCGGGGTTGCTGCGAGGGCTTCATTCATTTCTGTTTGTGTGGATTTTGTGTTTCTTGATTTTTGTGTATATCAAAACTTTCATAATGGCCCACCTGTCTATCCCGCTAGTTTTACCATGTTGTGAAAATCAGGTTTCTCATAGGGCTGTTGTAGGGAGTAAGCAGGCAATGTTTGTGACAAGCTTAGCATGGTGCCCACAGCATATTACATATTCAGTAATGGTAGTTAACAATGTTATTTTTATTATAATGTGTGCCCAAATATTTTCTATTTGACCTTCCGAAACTACTCTCTGTTCTTTTTCTGTGGAGCACAATTTCTAAAGAATGCATCAATTGAGCATCCTCTGCTGATTTCTGGGTGAGGTCAGTCAAAGGCAGGTCACAGAAGATTGGGGGAGGGAAAGAGTGGGTGTTTATTCCCTTAGCCTCTTCTGTTGTCAGTCTGCAGTCCTCTGTGAAGGTCAAAGCTCTTGCCAGGCAATTAACCATCTCAGAGTTGTTGGTTTCCCCTAACCCTGACCATATCTTTGCAAATAATTTCTTAAATTATCCCTTTTCAGTTAATTTTAAAAGTTTCTTCTGTTTTCTGTCAGGAGGACACATAATGTTGTCTTTTATATTTACTCATAAAATTATTCTTACTTCTTTATATCATAAAGAAGACAGTGCATTATGAAATCAAGAACTATACGCAATCATATAAATCTTATGAATTATTACTTAATATCCTTTTATTTCCCATACTGGTCAGTAATTATGAAGATCTACCTTCATATTCAACTTTGAAAAGTGAATAGAAAAGATTCAAGACCAAGCTATAAATATGATTAAAAGTCGTAAAGTTTTCTGTGGGGAAGGCTGGTCCATTTTTCTTCGTTGAACCAAAAGTGCAGCAACGATAACAAAAACCACTAAGATGGTGTTGTTGTTTTAGCATGGTAGAACAAAGGCAGTTACTTAAAATGTATTTAATGTTAGTAGCTGATGTATTGTAGATAAGTTCTTCACTCGAATGCCTCTTTTCTAGATCTCTGAATAGTGGGAAACAGACTATTCTAATAGGAAGATTTTATAATAATAGTTCAAGGAAATTTGCAACTATGGCATAAAATTGTACTCATGGTAGAGAAACTAACTGCATACAGTCCACAGCCATGGTTCTACCTACCACAGTGGACTATTTTACACTAACAACAAAAGCAATTTTTCCCAATTTTGTAAAAATTAACAGGTATACATGCATACGTTTTCATTATAAATTTCCTCATTTTGTAATGAAAAATCAGTCCATCTTACTGTTAACTTGAAAAAACAAATAAGAAAAACAGAATGTGTGAACGTGCAGTTATCTTTAGCTTGGTGAACAGCACTGTATACATGGGGCATGATACTCATGCCAGGGAAGTCTCTAACGAAGCCTCTTGTTTCAGTTTTGGGTGGAGCTCCAGTTGACAATGGGTTTCCACACCATCTAAATTCTGGATGTTTCCAGTTTTATTTCTACAGATTCCATTTCTTTCGATGATTTGTTAAAAGAGATTACTCTCCAGGTTTATGGAATCCCGGGAAAAATTTTTTTTAAGTCAGTTTTTTTCGCATACAAAGAACAATTCTTACACAATAATTCAAGTAAATTAATGACTGCTGCGTTAACATAAAATACATTTTAAAACCATAATGATTTTCAAAATTAACATAAAATGTAAAAATATTCTTTTTTAAAAATTTTCAGGTAGATCTTCATAATTACGGGCCAGTATTGGAAATAAAATGATATTAAGTAATGATATGAGGGTACAAATGTTTAGTTTATATTGTTTTTGTTTCTAAGGTAAAGTTCAAGTTGTAGTTGAGCCCTTCACCCAGGGGGTGTGCTGTGTACACCTACATTATGCCCATTAGGTGAAAGCACACCAATCCTCCCCTTTTCCTTTTCTCTCCTCTCTCCTCCCCCTCACTAGAATATACTTGTGGTTTTCTTTCTTGTGTGAGTGTTGTTGTTTATATATTGGTTTCATATTAGTATTGATTACATTGGATACTTGCTTTTCCATAAGAATATCCTTAAATATCAATAATTTTTCCAAAGGTATTTTTGCTTAGTGAGATCAGTCCTAGGAAAAACTGAAAACTTCTTGTTAATGTTAAGTTTAAAACTAAGAGTAATTTTAAAGAATCAAGATAGCATAGAGTATTATATTGGCATATTTTAAAACTTTTTGAAAAACAAAAACAAAGGGGTTGTATGTATTTATTAACATTTTTATCAGAAAATTAAAATTGTGTATATTTATGGTGTACAATATAATGTTCTAAAACATGCACACATTATGAATGGCTAAATCAAACTAATTAACATGTGGGTTACCTCACATACTTATGTTTGTTTGTGGTGAGAACACAAATCTATTCCCTTAGCAATTTTCAAGCATACAGTATATTATTAATGATTATAGTCACCATGTGGTACACAATGGAGCTCTTGAACTTACTTTTCCTGCCTAACTGAAATTTTATATTCATTGACCATCAAAGGGGTTTTAAAAATTGAGATAATAAAATGTGCTCCATATGGAGCCATGTTATTCTTTGAAGCCTTATGGCCTCTGTCCATGTGTTGTAATTGTGGGGGACAATTACAAAATTATATTTCTGAAGGTTAGCTATGCAAGTAAAATGATTTTAAAATGTCTTATCGTTAATAGAAACGTACTCCTTCCAAATACAGTAAAAGTTCCTTACCAGAATGTTGGAAAAACTGTTATTAAATTGGAATAATTAAGTTTGTTTTTACTAATTTTTCCCCCTTGCTTGGAAATATTCTACATCTCTATGTCTAAGTTATGCAAGTTATCTAGAAGCCTCTCTTGCAATGTTGGGTCTTGGCCTATTCCATCTAAAAAAAGTCTCAGAGTCTGCACTAGTAGGAAGGTTTAGAAATGTAAATGTTTCATTTAATCGTTTTTCTCATGATCATCAAATTGTTCTTTAGGAGAGACAGCTAGAATAAACAGACTTGTATGTGAATCTAGCACTGCCAAATACCAGCTACATAATGGTGGACTTGATTTCCTAAAACCTTAATTCACCTGTAAACTAGTATTTTTGACATTTATTCAACAAAGTTTTTTTTTTTTTTAGAGACAGTCTCACTTTGTTGCCCTCGGTAGTTTTGTGGCATCACAGCTCACAGCAACCTCCAACTCTTGGGCTTAGACGATTCTCTTGCTTCAGCCTCCTGAATTCAACACACTTTAAAAAAATTATTTTTTATTTCACTTTCTTTTAGAGGCAGAATCTCTCTCTGTCACTCAGGCTGAAGGGCAGTGGCACAATCATAGCTCACTGTAACCTCGAACCCTGGGACTCAAGTGATTCTTTTGCCTCTGCCTCCTGAGTAGCTGGCACTCCAGGAACACAACACCACAGCTAATATTTTATATTTTTTGACCATCAGCTAATCCCCCCCAAACCCAGATTTGTAGTGATGGGGGTGTCTCTATGTTGCTCAGGCTGATCCTGAACCCTTGGGCTCAAGTGATTCTCCTACCTTGGCAACCTCAAAGTGCTGGGATTGTGAACCACTGTACCTATCCTATTCAACATTTCTTTGTGCCTGAAAGATTTGGCCTATGCCAGAATGTGAGTACACAGGAATAAGCCAAATGTAATCAGAATCTTTAAAAGTGCTACTTAAAAATTATACAAGTGTTTCTCTTACTCTTGATGCTTCCAACAACTTCCCTGTGGGGACAATAATTGACTATGATCATGATGATGATATGGTGAAGGTTATGGTAGCTAATATTTTATGATAGGGACTGTGTTATGTGTTTTCTATATTTACCTCTTTTTGAATCTCCCGATTTGCCCTTTTTCATAGAAATTTATTAGCTCAAAAATGTGTCTGGGAAGACTTTAAAGGACATCACAGAGTATGTATACACTCCTACTGTTAAGTACGGGCCTTCGGGAAGCTAATGGGCCAAGTACACAGTGACACTAAAAGTGTGAAGTTTTTAAATTGGAGGAGAAAACAGGGACAAATTAGACACCTTTTGAAGCATCAGCCAGGGGAGCCAGGAGTTGGGCACTGAGTGAACCAAGCTTCACTGCACACTTCTGATTACTACTGCACACTTCTGATTACCACCAAAGCCTGTTGCTGTTAGCTGGTGCAGACACCATTCAATGGGCTCCTAAAGGAACACCTGCTGTGGGCTTATTTATAAAATGAAGATAATTCTGGAACCTATTTCAAAAGATTGTTGTGTGCTGCACAAAAGCCCCAGAAGTAATGCAGGGTAGTCCTTTTTTTCTTTGGGAACTTACGGACTATTTCTCATTCAGAAAAAAACTAATATTCAATGACAGAATATTAAACACAAGATCTTATATAGGATACTCTCAGGAATGTTACCCAATTTTTTTCTTCTCAGCAACTCTGTAAGGTTTTTTTAATCTGATTTTGTAAAAGGATTCCTAGCAAGGATATATGGTTCGATTAGGATGACCCAGCAAGTAAGAGCTAAGATCTGCTGCTTCTCAGTGACTACTCTGCTCCGCTGTGTCTCTGTATCCCAGCCACCACTGCCTACTTCCATGGCCTCTCCCATCTAAATCCCAGCAAGAGTCAGTGCCATAGTAGTCCCTTATTCAGCTGGTTAATGGGATTATTATTAGTCCTGCGGATGATAGATACTGGAGGTAGAGATTGAAAACAAGAGCAGGAAAAATTTCCCCTTTATGACCTGGAAGCTAAGACAACCCTGGCACAGGCACAATCACAGCATTTATTGGGTGTATGGTAAGGTACTCTCTACATTTTTCATGCTGTTATAAGTAGTATCCTTTCTCAAAATTGTATTTTTCATGTTCTGTCATTAGTGAATAGAAATTCACTTCTTTTGTCATAATTGATATTGTATCCAGAAATACTTGGAAGCCCTCATTAATTTTATTATTTTAAATATCTTATTAACTTTAAATATACATACATTAGGAAAGGTTTTTCTTTTGAAGTTGTCTTTGTAACCTTACATTTGTGACTCATGACAGTTTTGTTTCCTTTCTGTTTTTGGTACTTTTCTCTCTTATTTTCCTTATTACACTGAGTAGGACCTCCATAGAGGTGGTCAGAGAATATATCCTGATCTTATTCCAGTTTTAAGAAAAATGCTTTTAATGTTTCTCTATTTAAGTATGATTCATTTTTTTAATTTTTGTTTTTTATCAGGTAACTCCTTAATGCTTTTCTCTATTAACACAATCGGGTTTTTGTCAACCTCTTAATTTATAAACTATACTAATTAATCTTATAATGCTAAACCAGCCATGAATTTCTATATTACTTATCAAAGTACCCTTCTAGTATTAAAGATTATTTATTATAATGAATGTTAGGATCTATCAAATTCCCTGAAGATAATTTGACTTATAATTATTACCTTTCTGTATCTCAGTTGCCTGATGTATAAAACTAGAAGTGATAATGCTTTGTACTCCTTTGATTGTAGGGGGTTTACACATGTAAAACACTTTGAAAAGTGTCAGGCACATAATAAGTGATGAATTAATGTTAGTTATTATGAAGTTAGCACATGACAGGCAAATCGATAAAAGAATAATGAATCTGTAAAAATAGAGAACATGAAGACAATACTTGCTCTTCCTCTGGGCTGTTCTGAGGATCACGTGGTGTTAGTTTTAAGTAATGAGAACTGTTTAAAGTGTTTTGTTAGAACAATTATAAATGGGAAGCCCTGGTGGTTAAAAGGAAGAGAACTGTTTTCTGGCACAGTCAGAAAAAACATTTTAAGAATATTAAACACAAGATCATATATAGGATACTCTCAGGAATGTTACCCAATTTTTAATTTTTTAAATATTATTCATTTTAAGTTGTTTGTTTTCTGTGAAATCTTTCTTTTATAGTCTAGCCTCTTCTATGACTAGATTATTTTATTTAAAATAGTTTTAAGGGCTAATTTAGTATCTTTGTATCGTGAAATAACTGAACAAAATTTTTCCTAGAGATTTTGTTGGTTCTTGGGAAATAATCTCTGATTTTTCCAACTTTTTTTCTGGGTCTTTGTCCATTACTTAGTTTCTGTAGTTCACATACATGTATTATTCAAACAAAATCTCTTAATTTGTTCTCCCAGACCAGGCCAAAATACAGTGTGTGTGTGTGTGTGTATATATATATATATATATAAATACTATCCTGATAGTCATTGTCTTAGGGTGCTATAAACACACTATAACAGTAAACTTCACTGAAGTAATAGATATCCCTGAATATTTTCTACAGTCTATAGCTAAGACATGACAGGAAATCAACATTTGATTCAATTATGAATTATAGAAAACCAATAATAAAATTCTCTACCTAATCTTGGCCTAAATTTCACATATAGACAGTTTAGGAAAAGATTCCTAAGTTAAGATATTTACATGTATGCAAATATACCAAAAAATCAGGTGACTGTCCAAGCCAGAAGAGAAGAGAGAAAATTACTTTACTCTTTCTGTCTTTTAAGAAGAAGAGAAAAATGAAAATGCCGACACATATTCTCCTTATTTAAAAAATTCTAGGACATTTATAAAATAATTACACAATTTTTAATTTGTATATAATATTTAAAATTATAGCATTGTATGTTTTAATTTTCTGATTTTCAAAGAAAAATCTTACTAATTAACTGATTTGGAAATTGAAGAACATCACATTTAATTTTAGGGTAACTATAGCATTTATACAGAAATATCCATATTTTAAAACCTTTAGAATACTAATAATATTAACTCACCATAATATTCAATAGCCATAAATAATGAAACATTAGTTTTTGGTCCCAAACATAATTGAACTGAACTAAACGTCAGTACTTAACATAGACTGAGAGTTGTCCTTGACATCTACTTTTCATGTAGTAGATTGTGCTATATCTCAAAAGTGTGTAATTAACCTTCAGAGAACATTAAAAACATGATGAAATTTAAGCACATCTGAAAGTTTTCCCAAGCTTAGCTAAAATAATTTGTATTGATTTTATCCTTGGCAAAGTTTCTAATCTTAGTTCTTCCTATAACTGAGACTAATTTAACTGTCCTGCTAAATGACTAAGAAAAACACACCACTTGGTTCCACAGCTGAGAAATAAAATGCTTTCCAGGTTTTCATATTCACTATTGCCGGGCACAAGATTTCTCATCTCCATCACAATAACTATCCTATATTTGGTGCTTATATTTAGTATAGTGGATGTGGGCTTCTGCATATCACACAGTTCCTCTGCTGTGTGACTTTAGCAAGTTACTTAACCTCTTAATGTCTCTGCTGTCTCACTGGAATGAAATGGAGATATTAAAAGAGCTACTCATTAGGTTTTATTCATTTTCCCTGTTTTATTTTTTTGGCCTATATTTTATCCAAGATATTGCCAGGGCTTCAGGAAACCAGAGATCTAATTGTGTTACATATTTATTCTCTATGAGAACTATGACTACACCCTTTCCAATGGGTTGAGTACTGCAAAATAAAAGGCACCAGAGACTCAACAGACTAAGAATAAAGTCCCATGATGATGGAAGAACCTAAATGCCTCTTCCAAGTCCTATGATGTGATCCATTAAAGATGGATTTAAAACAAATGGAATAAAACATGAGATGTGAGAACACAGACGAATGATGTCCAGTTCTGCTCAAAATAGCTACATTTAGAACAAGCTTGTTAGTCTTATACCTTTATTTTTTGCTTATACATAGCTGTAGGTACCTGCATCTTTCCCTGCTCACAATGGTTTTCGAAGGCAAAGTGTATCTTTAGAGTCCTCCATTCCTGTCTGTTCTCATTCATTCATTCATCCAGCCAACCATTCATTCATATACCAAGCATTATCTGAACATTGCGAAAACAAAAAATAAATACAATTTTTTTTACAGATGGCCTCTGATCTAGGGGAAAGAGTCATGTAGACAAATATCAATAGTGGAAGGATTGAAGCCAAAGTATGTACAAAATGACATGAGAGCACAGACAAAAGAGTAAATAATTCTGCCTAGAGGAAAAGGAAGTGTTCATAGACAGAGGAGGTGACCTTTAAATTAAGTTTTGCAGGAAGAATCATAGTATTTCAGGGGAAAAGAATCCCCAAAACATGAAAGCACAAGAAGAACACAGCATGTTTGAAAAACAGTGATGATTTCTATGTGAATGTAGGGAATACTGGCAGCAAATGTATGGGAGGTAAGTGATAAGTCGCATATTAAGGAGTTTGACTTTATGCTGTAAGTAATGGGAACTCTGTGGATGTTTTTATTGTTGTATTTTACAACTGAGAAAGTTGAAAAAGATAGCCTATATAAAGATCAAAGTTATAGACATGCAGAAGTCACCAGTATCCCAACATTTTAAATTTGAGCTTAACTCTAAACCTTGCCTCTGCTTCCTCATTTTTCTGTGTCTATGTGAGTGAATGCTCTTTTAAAAATATCACTTTTATTGTTAAATAAAGGAGAAATACAGAAAAGCACACAATCGAGAGCATGGCTAAATAAATTACTCTAAGGTGAACAACCTCTTAACTTTTGCCAGGTCAAGAAGTCAAACTTTTCCAGAAGTCTTCCTACCTATAACCCTGCGCATACTCCATACTAATCGTAGTCTCCTATTTACTCCCATAATTAACCATTATCCTGACTTTTACCATAATTATTTCTGAACATTTTCCATCATTTTATCACTCAAATTGCATCCTTTGATGCCAAAGTGTAGTTTTGCCTCTTTATGATTTTTTGATAGGTCTTTTAAGTCTCTTTTAATCTGTAACTTAATTTTGTTACAGTTCATCTGTTGAAAAACCCAAGATTTTCTAGTTTGAATTCTCCTACTCGCATGCTCAGTAGTGCATTTCAACTTGTTCTTGTGTTCTCTGTTTTTTAAAAAGTCGGGGACTAAATAGGTTTGGGCTCAATCCTTTTGGTACGACTGCAGATGGTGCTGCGTGCTTCCATCAAGAGGTACAGAATATCTGCTTGTCTCTCTTTTCAATAGTATTAGTAGCTATTGATGCTAAGTACCCATATGTATTAATTCATTAGGGGCTGTAATACAGTGATATTTTAATTCTTGTTTTTCATTTGAGTTAGAATATATTTATACTGAGATATTTTCCCTCATTTATGCAGTTACCTAGTATTACAGTTATATAGGTAAGCAGAATCTTGATTCTTTCACTTATTAGTTTTCAAGATAATGAATTGGTTCCCTATCATCCTCCAAAGGTGACAGCTCTTTTTCTAAGTATCATCATGAAGACTGGAATTAAATATATTTAAACAAATTTCAATGCATTGCAATTATGCTTGGAACTAAAGTTCAAATAATCCTATCTTCAGCCAAAGGGAGACTTTCAAATTTGTCTTTTGAGGGCTTCCTTGCCATGGTGTGACAAGCTGTTTTAGGTTCATCTTGTACACTTCCTTCCTTAAGCCTCAAATTAGAAATCTCTCCTAGAAGCCCTAGTTTCTTTTAATGAGAAACTTTACTTCTTAAAGAACACAATCTGGGCTATAGGGATAGTCATTACCAGTGGGTTGGTCACTGTTACTACGTGCTCTCGATGGAGACACCATGAGTTCATATTGACATATCTGACTCAAATTCAAGAGCACAAATTCACTTCATCTTTAATCTAGTACACCTGTATCTTTTTTCCTTCTACACTGAGAATCTTGGTTATCAAGGACAAACAGGCTTTGGCAGAATTATAATATCCCGTAATTACTCCTTTGTTTTCATTTCCTGTTACCCAACTAATAGTCTCAAAATAACAATCTTAATACTGCCATTACCGTAAGTACTGAAAACACTGAAAGTTTTTGCATAGCTATGCTGCCCGTTTTCCCTCCTCCATATTTTGTGGCCATTATACAGTAGTAACTTTGAAATCACTCTTTTTCTTAGCCCAACACTTTCCGTTTTCTCTCTAGTTTCAGATTTCTCATTATTAATAGAACATCTCTTTATTTTAGTACTATAGTCTCTTAAAGTGAAATATCAGACCTTTAGAAATATCATTTTAAGTTATCAGACTTGGAGGAATAAGAGTATCTTCTTTAGAATGGTTTTCAAGTTCAATGAGAGCCACATAATGTAACCAGATGACGCACTGATGTGTATAAAGTGGCCTCTAAGCAGTATGAGAATGTCATGCACGAGACAAGGAAAAAAGTTAGCAAAGAAGTAAGACAGAAAAGAGATGCATGGCTTATCTGGTTTTAAGGGTAATTCAACAGACTTTGAAATTCAACAGTTTTATCAAATACTTAATTTATTCCTGCAATCCTTGTTTTAAAGATATTGGAAGTCTCATGCTAGATTTTTTTTCATTCTTGTATTTTATAATCATGTATAATGTTCTTTAGGAGAAAAAGAACCTTTTGTTCCTAAGTATTATTTCTATACACACAGACTACACTGCTGAAACAATGTTATAAATGGTTATGGAATATTTTAATAATTTTAGGCCATATTTACTTTCTTCTTAATCTAGTCACTATGTGTCCACTATAAACACCATGACAGCAGGAACTGTGTTTGCTGTAACACTATTTTATAAAAGCTTAATTCTTTCTTTATTCTATAAATTACGGTCATCCACCATCCAAACTATTCATTACAAATGAAACATTAACCCCAACGCTGAAAAACAGAGAAAATTAAAATGTACTGGTTTCTTGATGACAGGTGACACCATTCTTTACTAATAATTTTTTCCAAGTTCTGGACAAAATACAAGCAGCAGCAAAATGGATTTTATTACATAAACCTATATATTACTAGCCAAAAACAAAAAGTAAAAAAAAGCAGTAACTGGAAATTTTACCCTGAAGTCTACATTTAAACCTAATATTGATGATTTAAAAGCAGTTTAGAAGTGTTACATAAAATTATACCTTCACAATTTCAAATTGATATACATAAAAAAGACATCTTTAAGCTTTACCACAGAGAATAAAAGCAGATCAATGAAAGATGTAGTATTTTTAGTAATTTAAAATAAAACTTCAAGTAGATGAGAAAAGAAAAATGTCAGTTTATTGTCTTGATTTAAAAGATAATTTAGCTAGGTGTGGTGGCTCACACCTGTAGTCCCAGAACTCCAGGAGGCTGAGGGAGAAGGATCACCGAAGGGCAGGAGTTTGAGACCAGTTGAGAGAAAAGAGAGACCCCATTCCTACAAAAAAATTTAAAAATTAGCTGGGTAGGGTGGCACATGCCTATAGACCCAGTTACTCAGGAGGCTGAGGCAGGATGATCACTTGAGCCCCATAGTTCTAGGTTGCAGTGAGCTGTGATTGTGCCACAGCACTCCAGGCTACTGGGTAACAGAATGAGACCTTATCTCAAAGAAACAAAAACCAAAACAAAAAAACCAAACCAAAACCAACCAAACAAACAAAAAACCTGGAAAACAAACAAACATACTCTCAATTATATTAATTAAAGAAATGTAATGAAGGCCTGATCCAAAGGGGGAGAAAGTTCTTAGAACATATTGGTTGTTTTACACTAAGGTGAACTTTTATTTTGAACATATAAAGACTTACATCCTTTCTCTTATTACAAAAGGTGAAGTAAATAGGTTCCAGCCCTCAAATGAGACTATTTATGTTTTGGGAATAAAGGGAACTTTGCACCCTATTTATGACTTCTTCTTATTTCTCTACAATAATCCCATTCAGGAAAATAAAAAGCCCATTTGTTTCACTGATTCCTTCTAAGCACATTATAAAAGGCGAGATCAATGACAGAAAATCTATACTTAAACTAGGAATGTAAGAGGACTGAGCAATCCCTTGTAGAACAGGCAGAGGTCAGACTTAACACCCCAGCCAGTCCTCAGAGTGCTCTAGAATAAGAGCATCTGGTGATTTCTGAGATATTAATAGAGCAGGGTCATGGGAAAGCTACTCTAGATTTGACACGTCATTTTGCATGTGTACATTTAAACAAATTCAGTATATTTGATTGTCAACCCTCTGTGATACAATTAGAGAAGTAAAGACTCCAAAGTGGAAAATAAAATGGTAAAGCAAAGATGGGGAATAAGATAACGAAATTGTATTGTCATTACTTAACACGCCATTAAATCATATGTATTTTTAAAGCAAGGAAATTAGACATTTTAAACAGCCTAACATAATTTGTTTTATGGACTATAACTTTAAGAAACTTTTTATGTTAAAATTTCCATTTGTTTATTGAAAAAAAAAACCACAAAATTATGAAGAAAACCAAGCTCAGGAAACATTAATAGAATATTTGGTTTTGAAATTTATTTTATCACGTGGAATTCTCCTTCTGAATCAGAGTGTACTATAAAATCACTCGGTCCATATTTACAGCATAACTCTTACACTCCCCCCGCAAGGTAGGAATTAGCTAAACACTAGACAGGTGTATAAGTACACATGATAAAAATTAAAGTCAAGTGTCTTGAATTCACAGGATTTACAATTCTATATGGGCTAGAACAACCTGAAGAGGAGAGTTAAAAGGGAAAACCTGGCAGATAGCTCTTTTAATGAGCATTCAACTATAAAACCTGATTTTTTTCTCTTTAAAGAAAGAAGAAATTGCTTCACCACCACATTGAACAGAACTTTTCTGTGATGTAGCATGACAGTCTATCCAATCTCTGTAGAAGTCAGACTAATTATTAATGTATTATCAGAGTTCAGCTTCCATTCTGTCATACAGCCTTAGTGAAATTGTCTCATTATATTGCCCTATTTGTTTGTTAGCAACAAAATTCTCTTGGATGTTATTCATATTAGAGCTGCTTTATATTAAATTTTATTCTAAGTTAAATAAAATTTATTAAATTCTATCCTAGATTATTCTGTTATAGTAAATTTTATTTTGGTTATAAAAACTGTTTATCAGGATTCATTAAATAGCAGGAAGAGAAAAAATACATGAGCCACTAAGTCTTCTACTTGAACACCAGGGATGATAAAACTCAGATCAGTCTTGACCATGGTTTCCATAAAACCGACAAGTTGTTTACATAGTTGTAAGACAAGTTATTGTTGCATTGTGTTTTGCATACTAGTATATCAGTACAGCGTTCAGCATTTAAAATGAGCCCAATAGTGCCTGCTAAACGACGACAACTGCAACAAAAAAATAGCTGGGCATCGTGGCGGGCGCCTATAGTCCCAGCTACTTGGGAGGCTGAGGCAAGAGAATTGCTTAAGCACAAGAGTTTGAGGTTGCTGTGAGCTGTGAAGCCACAGCATTCTACTGAGGGTGACATAGTGAGACTCTGTGTCAAAATACCCCCCATGACAGGTAGACATCTTGTTTGACAAATTAGGGAAACTGAGGCTCAGAAAAATCAAATAGCTCACTCAATTCAACCAATCCAGGAAGTGGGAGAATCTGAGGTTAAGTCTTGGTCATTCAGATTATTCTCTAGCACACACACATACCTGCTGAGAAAGATGACAGACTGATTTTATTTACAGCTATAGTACAGTCCCATGTGCTTCAGCAAAAGGAGCAGAGGGTGGGCACTTTCCCTTGCAGAAGACAGAGTTAGGCAAAGTCTAATAACTGGCATTTTCCAGGACTCCCTCTTTGGTCAGTAGATTATCATTATCACGAGGCTACAAATACACCTGTAGAAGACAGACAGAACATCACTATTGTGGCTTTCAGGTTGTTTCTCATGTCTTGACACAAAAAGTGTGAAACTAGTTCAGAAAAAAAGTCCTGCCTTCTTTAGCATCAGGACCCTCAAATTAAGAGGAGTTTTTAAAAATTAGAGTCCTCTGAACTAAGGAGAACTTGAGAAAATAAGAGTAAAAAACAAAAAGGACTTCTCTTTTGAAAGGAATTTGTATCATTTTAATCAAAACTTAAAATGGAAGCACAGGGTAGCTTTTGTTTCTAAATAATAACATGCCAAACTGCAGATGGCCTTGGAAATTGAGGAATATGTATGGCTTATTTTCCTCCTTCTGCTTAGGATTCTTAAACACATCTGTACATATTTGGAAAAAGTCAATGTTAGTTCCCAAAAGAACCTTTTTGACCACATCTTGAAAGGGCAAAATCCTGAAGACATGTACAGAAGAGGTCTGCCCATATTCAACTGTTTTTTCCCCTTGCCTCATTTGCCAATTTGGAAGCAGTTTCAAAGTGAGGAGTCAAGCAGAAAATGGCAGCTAAGAAGCAGAGCAGCTGAGAAGAGCTTTCAGGAGTCTCATGGCTGAGAAAGTAAAAAATGCAAGTTTGGGACCCACCAAAAAGGCAATGCCTTTGCA
This sequence comes from Perodicticus potto, assembly GCA_963574655.1. NCBI lineage: Eukaryota > Metazoa > Chordata > Mammalia > Primates > Lorisidae > Perodicticus > Perodicticus potto. The sequence continues at coordinate 53,957 of CAUYRH010085233.1, forward strand.
AACACCTCAGGCTTTTAGTTGGGACACCAAAAGACCTCTCTAAGAGTAAGAACGAACCTGAAATAGACCAGACCTAACAAAGTCTGAAAACCAGTTTGAAACCATTTCAATTCCATACTAGATGAAGGTGTTCTGCCCTTAGCGTAGGTTCCTAAAAGCAAAAGTAAATCTTTATAGAAGCAAAAGACATCACTCAGAGCCTATATATTATTTATATATATGTATATGTGTGTGTGTATATAAAATATTTATATATATATTTTACAAAGACAACATACCATTAAGAATTCCTGGACGTACCAGAAAACAGGAATAAAAATAAGGTAATAAACAACAGAGACAATATCCACAGATGATCCAAATATTGGAATTATCAGGAGCAAACTACAAAATGTCACTAAAGAAGCACAAGCTATAAATAAGAATAAAATGAAAATTCTAGAACTAAAAACATATTATACAATAACTCAAACTGAAAATTTAAACTAAGAAATGCACTTATAAAAATATAAAAATCATGAAATACTTACGAATATTTAAAAAGGTATGGGCAAGACTTGTATACTTAATAAAATTAGAAACAGAAATTAAAGACCAAAATAATGGAGATGTATGCCACGATCATACATTGGAAAACTCAATACTTTTAAGATGTCAATTTTCTCCACACGGATGAATACATTTAACAGATTTTCATTCAAAATCCCAGCAGGATTTTTTAGAAATTGAAATGCCAATTCTAAAATATATATTAAATTGTAAAGGACTTAGAATAGCCAAAATAATTTTGGGAAAAAAGAAAGGTAGGTGTCTTTCACTATACGATTTCGGGATTTATAAAGCTACAATAATCAACAATGTGTCACTGGTTTAAAGATTGATGAGTACTTCTTAATAGAGCAGAAAAGAATAGAAATTTAGGAAATCAGGTGATTTTTAACAAAGGTTCCAGGATAATCTAAGGAAGGACAGGACAATCTTTTCAAAAAATCTAGTTATGAAATAACTAGATTCCCATTTTGAAAAACTTATCAACTCCCATTATCATAATACCACACAGAAAAATTAACTTTAAATGGATCAGAAACACAAATATAACATATTGTGATTAAAAAGATAAGGGAATTTTTTGAACAGCTTTATGCTAATGAATGTGAATGTTTTGATAATATGTAGATTCATAGAAAAATACAATTTACAAAAGCTACTCTTCAAAAGATAATACTAAGAAAAAGGTAGGCCACAAACTGGAAGAAAAACAGTCACAACATACACTCATACTTAATCAAAAAAGTATACACATTAATGTTAATAACTCCTACAACTCAACTATATTAGCAAAGAATTCAGTTTAAAAATGGGTAAAAGTTTTGAAGAAACTTCACAAAATTTAGATAATACCATATTCCCACTCAACAGCTAAAACTAAAGACTGAGAATACTAAGTGCAGACATTGGTATTCCATTGTCAAAGAGGTAAAGGATACCTCTTATCTTCAAGAAATATGTTCAAGACCCCCAGCAGAGGCCCAGAAGCTTGGATAGCACAGAAACCTATATGTATAATGCAAAACTTTCTTTCCTTTACAGAATTTCATGAATAGCAGATTCATACCGGATCCTACCACAGATGTTAGTGATCTCAGCTCAATTCTTTTCAGAACATTCACCTTTTCACTTAAAGAAAGCTCTTAAGGCTTTTCTTTGGAATATTCGAATTGCTGCATCACTACTCTTGCATTTTGGGGCCTTTAAGGAAAATAAGGATTATATAGTGAACCCAATCACTGCAATACTGCAACACTTATCTGATAAGTGGGAAACATAGTCTGCAAGCTCTGGACAAAGGAATGATTCATGTCCCAGGTGGAACAGTGCACACCATGAGATTTAATCACACTACTCAGAATTTCCACCAATTTAAAATTTATTATTTCTGTAATTTTCCATCTAATATTTTTGGCCATCAGCTGACCAACAATAACTGAAACCATGAGAAGAGAAACCATGGATAAGGGGACTACTATACAAGGAAGAAATTTAAAGTGCAGATGCAGGTAAGTTGGATGATGGGAAATTGAAAGAATTCTTGGCTCATGCTGAGAATTCTTTTTTCAACAAAATATGCTGCAGTGTCATTAGCTGAAAAGGAAGTTCATGATTGAGAAGGGAAATGAATGAAAAATAGGGCCTACAGAGGGCAAGAGCAAACTATAGAAAAGGAGAAGGACTGATTGCCAATTTAGGTGTCAGATCACACTACTCCACCCAATTGTTAACCTGTTATATATGCATGCAGGTATCCATCCCTGGTTTGAGTTTTGCTCAAAAAGTGCTAGAAGTCGGGGAAAACAATGGCGAACATTTTCAAAGGAGTGACTGAAATGCCACAATTTCTGAATATATAGTCTTTATACTGTGAAGAAAGTAGAATGGTAGAATGGTGGCAAAATGAAGTAATCGCCTTATTTAAGGTTGGTTGTATATGATGGGAAGATGGGGATAAAAGGAAAAATTACAGAATGTAACTAAATGAGATCTAGCCAAAACCAAAATATGTAATGAATGAAATAAACTTATTCCTTTTTCCACAGGTTCATTCTGAGGTCCCAAAACTATTATACCCTGTCTTCTAAGTCAGCCTCTTTCCAGATCTATTGCAGCTTTAGCTCTGACCTTTTTTCACGTTTTCTAACATCTTCCAGTTTGTCTCCTCATCCCCAGATATCTTGCCTCCTTCTTCCCCTATTTCTGACCAGTCTTTAATGATACTGCAAAATTGGCCAATTTCCCCCTTAGCTCTTACATAAATATATGCCATGGTAATCCTCAAAGCACAGCTTCCTTTACAATACCTACAACCAAGAAAATTGAAAAGGTTTAGAAACAATAATACGCCTTACTTGGCTACTCTGGACAATCTTTCTTGTATTCCCAGGTCCACTCTCTGTTTCAATCAGGAAATATTTAGAAGTTTCTACTCCTTTTCCCTTGGCTTTCATAAGTACTGTTTTTATATAGGCCACAGACTCAAAGAGCTCTGAAATCCAAAGATAAAAGTGTTAAAAAAGGTAGAAGAAATTTTCTGGGAGAACTGACCAACTTGTGCAACTGACCATTTTACAATTAGTCTGAAACTAAAGTGTGGACACAAACTCACACAGATTTTATTTTTGCAACATAGTTGTTTCCATGCTGTATCTGAAAACAAAACACAGCTAAGGCACTTTTACGAGTTAAGAGGTTACATCTAGTAAAAATACTTTTCCTCTATCTTGTAAAAGTAGAGAAGGGACAAAATCTTCCTGTGGAACACATTTGTGCAAGCGACCTTTCTTCAGCTAACATTTTAAAAAGACTAAGTCCACACCACAAATGCAGAAAATTGTGTTTTGACAAAGATTTAACAAGTCTAAGCAATTCCCTAACAGAATCACTACCAAAAAATAAAATATATATATATATATACCGAAAGACATGCTTCCTTAAATAACTTAAAATGTTGCCGGCTCCACACGAACAGTCCATTTGCCTGCCCGACATACTGAAATTGACCGGGCGGAGCTGAAATAGACCAGGCGGACCGAGCCGGTTCAGGAAGACTTAGAGAAAGGCGGGGACCGCACCCAGCAAGAATTTAGATCGCTTACGACTAAGAGGAAAATACAGCTCGAGTTTTTACCTCATATAACCATTAACTTTCCACAGAGATTTCCAGCAACCTAACACACAGCCAGAAACCCAAACCCAGTGGGCGGGAGTTAAGACAAAACCCATCGCGCCACCATTTCCGCCCTGTCGTGCCAGCCATCGTGCAAAGATGGAGAAGGACGTACACGCCAGCGACGCCTACGACCCATACGTCCCCAATGTGCGCAAGCGCATAGTGAAGCCCCGCCCACCCTCCCGCGCGGGCGCGCGCACAAGCAACCAGGGCCCTTAGGCGCCGCCCGAGGCTTCCGCCCCGAGCCCGATGGTCGCAGCTCGGTTCCGGTCCTAGCCCCGCCCTCACGCGGGAACCGTCCAGAAGTCTTAATATCCGGGACCAGACCCTGGCGCCGCCGCGCATTTCCGGCGATGGGCGCGGAGGAAAGGATCCGGTAACGCCTCTTCCCCTCTCCCAAGTGGCCCAGGTTCTGGCTCTCGGTACGGCAGCGCCATCTGGTGCCGAGTCTGACGCCGCCCTCGGAGGGGGCGCGCGCCCTTCTCTCGGAACCTTCCAGAGCAATCGCGGCCCCGGTTTCCTTTCTCCCGCCCCGGAGGTGGCGGGGGTTGGGGGGAGGAACACCGAGTCCCCGCCCAGTGCAGTTCCCGCGCCGGAGGGACTTTGTGGCCACGCTGAAGCGGAAGCTGCACGTACAAGGAGCTCTGCAAATCCCAAATGGAGGGGAAAGTGCGTTCTTTCTCCAGTTCTAAGCCCGGGAAAAACGGTTCCCTCCGTTTTTTCTTTGATCTCTTAAGCCTTGTTCCTAGGCCACTCCCCGTGACCCCCGCGCCTATTCTTCAGATGGCGGAGACTGGATCCTCCATTTCTCGCTTGGTGGTTAGATAGCATAGGCTTTGTGGCTTCGATTTCCAACAGCTTTCCTCTGTTGGAAAGCTTTTTGTTTCCAGTGAAAGTGGTTTTGTGAAAGCCCCTAGTTTACGTGTTAGGAATCCATGGAGGAGCAGGGAATTTACTTTAAAACAAGATAAAGAAAATTCTGAAGGGTAGCCTCTGAAAAGCTCAGACTAGATATAGTTTGCCTGGCATACTTATTTTGGAGGAAGAAAGTTTACTTTAATAACAAGTTTTTGCTTGTAAACTTACATTATCCTGGTAGCTTATAGGCCTGCCAGACAGTATTAGCTATTTTCAGTGTTTTATTGGAATGGTGATTTGGGTATCAAAATATATAGGGAAAGTGAAATTTCCCTTAGAATTCAGATATTAGCACATGGTGTCTTGCCTACTACATATAGTAGTGATTCTCAAACCCCAGCTGTATCACAATTCTCTAGAAGGCTTATTAGAACAGATTGAGCCTCAAACCCAGACTTTTTAACTGGGAAGGAAGGTCAGGGGGTTGAGCTTGATAAATTCTCAGGTGATACAATGATAGGACTGTTCTTGGAAAAATTTAGAGTTTAGGATTGCTTTGTCAATAATATTCTCTGCTGTTGCAGGAAAGATAGTACTAAGTTATGAGTCTAAAACTAGACAAATAAGAACTACTTTAACCTGTGGCTGGTAAGTAATAAACTAAACCCTAAATCATGGAAAGAACTAAGTAAGTCAATATTCACAGTGAACTAACTAGTTAATATGAATATATTCTGTGTATGATCATGTGATAGATCAGTGGTCCTCAACTTTCCTAATGCCTCTTAATGGCGTGACTCTTTAATATAGTTCCTCATGTTGTGGTGACCCCCAACCATAAAATTATTTTCATTGCTACTTCATAGCTGTAATTTTGCTACTGTTATGAACCTTAATGTAAATATCTGATATGCAGGATGTATTTTCATTGTTCCAAAGGGGTTGCGACCCACAGGTTGAGAATTGCTGTGATAGAGGGTGGTATAACACAAAGTATACTATATATTTAAATTATTTCAAAGTAATTTCACTTGCGGCCACTTCCCCAGATATTTTGGGAGGGTGAGGCAAGAAGATGGCTTAAACGTGGGGCTCTTGAGCAGTGTAGACTCTTCGCCACTCTAGGCTAGGCAACAATCAGGATCCTGTCTCAGAAAGAAAAAAAACGGGACCTGTTGGATGGCTTAAACCTGGCATTCTAGCACTCTGTGAGGCCAAGGCGGGTGGATCCCTGAGTTCAGCAGTTCAGACTAACCGGAGCATGAGTGAGACCCCCTACACACACACTACTAAAAAAAAAAAAAGAAGAAGAAGGAGAAATTAGCTAGTGTGGTGTCCAGTGCTTGTACTCAGGAGACTGAGGCAGAAGAATCACTAGAACCCAGGACTGGAGGTTGCTGTGAACTAAGCTGATGCCAGGGTACGAGATAGAGCAGACTCTCACTCCAAAAAAGCAAAAAGGTACCCAGGGCTTTAATTTGCAAAATTTGTAAAAGTGATTATCTCAAAATTTGTTTATCTCATCTTTTCATCATACCTTTTCTCATGTTAAGTTTGTCAAATTCTATGTCAGTGCATTAAGAGATCATGTAACTGTGAACAATGTGCATGGCACAGTATAACTTTTATCCTTGTTCTTAACAGACATTGATAGGTTTATGTTCATACTTTAATATAAAAATAAGTGACAAACCCTTGTTTTAACAAATTAATGTATCTAAAAATCAATGAAGACAACTGAAATGGTTTTCTAATTTTTCAGTACTTTTCTAATAATTCAGTAATGTTTTCATTAATCAAAAGCAATTTAAATAACCTCATTGAAGTGATTGAAGGAATAGATTCATTGTGAGCTTTGAGAAATGAATCCATGCTGTTTAAAATGTAAGTTATTGATCACAAACTACAACAGATTGGTGAGCTTGTACCTTATATATTTTTATAAAATCAAATTTAATCACATTTTTTTTCTTCCAGTATATTTTAGGTCCATTCACTAGATTGTTTATTTCTATCTCAATGTTGGATACTGGGTTCCCTAAATCATTTTATTTCTAAAGCAAGTTCATGAGCTTGGAGAGTCTTTATGGAAATATTCAAGGCTCATTTTCCTCACATATGAATGGTTCCAATTTTATTGACTCATTTTTACTGACAACTAAAGGCTTTTTTAGTAGTAACCTGCTGAGTGAAATATTCAGTCTTACTAAATTTGGTATTCATAGGCTAAGATTATTGCATTACTACAAATAACTGAGGATTCTAATTCAGTACTCTATTAAATTGTCTGGTGCCATCAACTCTTGGCAACTTTGCAAACTCTTGCTCTATATGCACGCTTGTAAGGCATTTGGAATTCCATGATCAAGAAGGCTGCCTTCCTGCCAGTTTACTACTAATGTTATGTTGAGCTGTTAACTATTCTTAATTATTCCTATTCTTCCACTTAGTACATTTTTAGAATTGTGTGAGGTTTTACATTGTGAATTGCTTTGTACTTTTGTAATTGCTATGTGCTATAATTTGGCTGTTATTTTCTACTTCTCAATATTCTTTTAAAGTCACTGAGCATTATTTGGTTCACTGGACTTCAGACCTGCCCCACTTCAATCTGATTGAATTTCCATCAGAAAAAGAAAAAAATGTTGAGCATAATAAAAGTCCGAAAATCATGGTATTGCCCCAGTGGAATGAGTACCTTGTGTTTGAGTAATTATAAATTAACCATTTAAACCAAAGAAAGAAAGGTATATGTTTTATGCGTTATTGTAATGAATTCACTAATGAAGCTGGGAGATGTGATGTAAAGCACAGCTCATTACTAAAGCTCCCTGCTGTATTTGGAGAGTATTATTGCTATAGTTTGGTTTGTTTGGCCCCTTCAAATCTCTTGTTGAAATCTAATCCTCAGTGTTGGAGGTGGGGCCCAGAGGAGATGTTTCTGGTCATGGGAACAGATCCCCATGAATGGCTTGATGCTCTCCTCATCATAATGAGTTCTTGCTTTGTTAGTTCCTATGAGATCTGGTTGTTAAAGAGCCTGGCACTTTCTTCCCCTCCTTCTTGCTTTCTTTTGTTCTAAGTGATCTCTACACATGTTGGTTCCCCTTTGGTTTCTGCCATGAGTGAAACCAGCAGAAACCAGCCTGAAGCTTTCACTAGAAGATGTTGGTGCCATGTTTCTTGTGCAACATGTATAACTCTAATGCAAGTAAACCTTTTTTCTTTATAAATTACCCAATCTCACATATTCCTTTAAAGCAACACAAATATACTAAGACAATTATTAAATAACCCTATTTTGTTGACTAAAAGTAGTTAGCAATTTATGACTTTTTAAAAAATTTATTATGGGTATCAACATTACCATTAATCTTGGCTTTTTGTCAGTAAGCATTCTGTGAAATGATGTCGTAGCTTACTTGTGACCAAGAACCGGTGGTGGGGTTTGATACTGTAATTAGATTAGGACTCCAGGGTCAGATTTACTTTGGAAAGTAATTTCTATTATTAATTATGTTGTAGTTCTCTTTTCTGAATAGCTGTGGAAAAAAGCATTTCTTCAGGGAGAAGTGAGAAATAAGTTGATTCAGCTGTTATACGTTTCGTAGTTGTTATAGAAACATTTTTGTAGTATTTTTGCTATTCTCAATGGATTAATACTTTTTAGTATAGCTAACAATATGCGTATTCACATTTTGACTAAGTATTGGACCAGTTTTTTAATTCTTTACTGGCAGTATATCATCCTTTGTCAGTCACTGTCAACTGGGTCTCTGTAGTCTTCATACTGCTTTATCATAGTGTTTGAAGCACAGTTCTTTGACTTTTTAATCTTTTTAGCTTGTAACATTTTAAATCTCAAAATACTTATGATTTCTGCCAAGTTATTCATTGGAAGTAAGTTTGAATTAATTATTTTGCTGTACTCATTTTTAAAGGCCATTTACATTATGGTGAGGTAAATTTATAAGTTTATTGTGTGTTATCAGATTAATAATATTATTTATGATCTGTATAAATAGAAGACTCACACATTGGATATATTCCAGTGATCATTTTTATGTTTAATGTGTGGATAAATTACAATAATTCTCTTAAAATCTAAGTACTGATACAGATCATACATTTTGTTTGGAATAATACATTTAAGCCCTAAAAACTTACTTGATGTGGATACAATATTTTAAACATTTAATGAAATATCAAAAATATCTAAGCTTAGCATTCTAATTTGAGCAGGGCCACTTTATAAAAAATAAGAATGTAAGAATGTAATGGTATTTTTATGCAACTTTGAAATATTACCACAAAAATAGCTATTTCCCAGTAAGTATTGTAAGGAGCCAAGCCCCTTGGCTTCCTAAAGGTTCACTGAAAAATCACTGACATGAGATGGACTGATGAATAGGATAAAGTCATGCAAATTTATTGATCAGGTATACACAGGAGGCTTCAGAATTAAGGTCCAAAGGTACAGGGGAAATTGTCCAATTTTTCTTTGCTTAGGTTCAAAAGAGTATTGACAGCTATGTAAAAATATGATTGTACAAAAAGGGTATAATCTGATGCTAGCAAGGTACTTGGGGAGATCTATCAGGGCCTGTAGCTGTGTAGATCTTCTTAGTTACTCTGAGCAGCATTTCTTACTCCTGGGTATGGGACAGGGCCCTCACTCGAATGGGGGTCTAATGACATACTGTCAAACAAGGTAGGTCAGATAATTTCTTTATGGCCAGTTTTTATACAGAATAGTTTTAGAATTTATGGATGGCTTTCAGGAAAAGACTGGCTCTTATGACTTGCCTTGGGGAAGGATTTTAGTTTTTATGGTTAGTCACAGGGAAGACTACACTAAGAAGTAGGAGGACAGGAGAAGAACATAGAGAAACTTGCATCTAAGGCTTTCACTTTGGGGTGCGATTTCCTGAACCCCATCAATATTTTTCACTGTTACATACTATATCAAGGTTAACATTTTAGCTATGTATTGATCAGAAGTAGTCATTAGCTATGTATTGATCAGAAGTAGTCATTAACTGTACTGAAAAACTGAAGATCTAGCTCTTCAGTGGCCTTAATATTTTGGTTATACAGATATAGCTATTGTGTCTCCCACTATTTTAAATATGTTTGGTTCTAAACTGGATGAAATTCAGTCTCTTTAAGGAAATTTTTATTAGACACTTTGTGTCTGGTATAATGTTACCCCAAGTAAAAAATAATAACTGTACAAAACTTTACATATGTGGATTCACATCTTTGTACCTTTTCCACAAATGTAAGACTTTGGGATTTTATGTTTGTAAAAATATGAGTAGTTTTTCTTGAAGATTTTTTTAAAATGACAATAAAACATAGGATCCTGAAAAGAGAAAAAGGAGTTAACATACAGAGAAGAGCAAATGTAAGTAAAGTTATTAATAATAAAACCTTGAGAGAAATACAGAAAGCTGAGGTAAAGTAAATTAAGGAAAGGAATTGAAACATGTAAAGTTTTACAGTAACAACAAGGTCCTGCTATAGTCATTAATGCTTCAGCATAAACTGCTCTTTAACATAGAACCATGCATTAGGAAGGGTTTGAAGAATATCTCACAGTATATTGGCATTTTCTTCTTCAATTATCCTAAGCTATTTAAGGTAACTGATTAATAAAAAGCACTGATCACTTCATGGAGATCCAAGGGAAAATGTTTCTTAAAATTCTTATTTACATCAAAGCAACACATTCATAAGCATCTTAGAAGATTGGTGGATTAAAGGAATCCAAAAATGTTTTTAGGCGAAAGGGATAAGAGTTATTGGAAAATCTTTGTTATTTCTATTTAAAAATAGCTAAAATGCCAGTAATTGATTGATTTAATTGAGCTGTGTTCTTTTTTTAGACGTACCTAAACACTAATCTTTGAACCCTGCTTTCTTTACCTGTTAGGTTGTAAGTATTTTATTCCTACTTTATTTGAAAATAAAATTTTGATGGAATATAACTATCATGTTGATAAGTCATGCTGTGAAGAAATAAATTTAAAATAATTCAATACCAGACAAAAATAATTATAAAAATTAAGAATATTTACTGCAATGCACTGAATATAATATGCCTAAGTAATATTTAAAATGAATTACATTTCTTTTATTTAAAAAGAATAAACTATACATGCATCAAAATAAATTTTAGGTAAACCAAAATAATATATGTAAAGAAAGACAAAACCCGAATCACACAAAATTGCAGATGAATATGTATTCTTTGGATAGAAAACACTATTTAAAATCACAAAATCAATCAGAAGTCAAAATAAAAGGTGACAGATAATTTTTACTACATAAAGATTTTAAAATCTTTTCTCTAACAAAAAAGTTAAAGAAAATGTTTGTCCTCAGTATTTCAGTTGAAATAAAAAGGTAATAGAATTCAGCAAGGAGCCAAAAGAGATAAAAGAAAAAGGAGTATAATAAAAGTTATACTTTTCTTATTTCCCAAATTGGGAAAGATATCACAAATTAATATTTAATTTTGACAAAGATCCGATGGGTGTAATTTTGTCATATTTACATAAAGGAAGCTCAATTAAATTTGAATTTCAGATAAACAGAAATTTCACAATATTTGGGGCATACTTATACTAAAATCCTGTTCACTATCTGAATTTAACTGGTATTCTATATTTTCTACATTTTCTTTGGAAATACTTACTATGGGGGTTCTCTCATAAGTAGCTGATAGGCATTCAAATTTTAATATTTCTGGAAAGTAATTTGTCATTATACACCAAGAACACTAAATATGTTCATGAACTTTGACTTAGTTGGTCCAAGTCTGGTAAATTAAAGAGTTAGAGAATAGAAAAACGTAATATGAGACTATATATTTGTCAGAAAATTAGGAACAAATGCGTAATAGAGGAAATAGTAATACAAACTTTTTCTTCTAAATAGTGTTATTAAGTAGCCCTTAAACATGATGTTGAACTTTATCAATTTGGAAAAATTTGTAAAATTTACATGACAAAATGATAGTGGTGTCCTCTTTCCTAGTTTATAGAAATAAGTCTTAAACGGTAACAATCACTGTGTAAGGGTATAGAATTTTGGCTAATTTTATTTATTTCCTTGTGTTGTACCTGTCCTCCTTTAATTTATGTACAATGAAATGAATTATATAAGAGTTACAAAAATTTGTAAATCACTTAACATTTGCTCACTAAAAGTCTCTTGGAGTAGATGTATAATAAAACAATATACAGTGGTATTGTTGCATCTAAAAATTACATATTAAACAATGAGCATACTTACATAAAAGGAAAGCACATCAGTATCAATATTAGTATCAGATTAAGTAGAATTTAGGGGAGAAAGTATTGCACAGGATAATTTAAAACTACTATAACACAGTGATGTACCATAGAGAAATAAATGAGCTAAAACCAGGAGAAGTGACTTTTTGAGAGAGGAAAATAGAATTGAGAAAAAGAGGACATGGTTGACCCCATAAAAACTAAGTTCCTCCTTTATCTTCAAACAAAATTTGGAAAGTGTTAGCATTCAGCTATTGGTTGAAAAAAATTCAAATGTACAAAGGCCATCAGTTCTTTTTTTTTTTTTTTTTGAGACAGAGCCTCAAGCTGTCACCCTGGATAGAGTGCAGTGGCGTCACAGCTCACACCTCCAATTCCTGGGTACAAGCGAGTCTCCTGCCTCTGCCTCCCAAGTAGCTAGGACTACAGGCGCCCGCCACAACGCCTGGCCATTTTTTGTTTGCAGCCACAATTGTTTGGTGGGCCCGGGCTGGATTTGAACCCTCCAGCTCAGGTGTACATGGCTGGCGCCTTAGTCCGTTGAGCCACAGGCGCCGAGCCAGGCCATCAGTTCTTAAAAGTGAAGCAATGCATAGAAAGCTTATTGGCACAATATAGCTGTTTTCATCAAATGGACAGAAGCCATTTCTGTTAAGTGGACTGATGTGGATGCCTGAATCACAAAATATTTCATAGTTGAATGTTAGTATATAGAGAAGGTTTTGAAAAAACAAGACTCATATTGATAGGTATAGTACATTTCAGTTAATTAAGCTAATTATAAATTTGTGGCCTTTTAAAAAAATGTTTCCAAGTATACTTAAAAAGATTATGATGTTCTGTGCTGTACAGTAGAACTAACTTGGAGAATTCAATATTATTTACTTTTTAAATACACCTCTTACTATACAACTATCAATCTATTTGCAATTACATAAAAAATAAATGTAGACTCTTAGGATTTGAAAAAATAAGATGATTTATTACTGAATTATCAAAATTCCTCAATAAATTTTCCAAAGGAGAAATCTATTAAAAAATTCTCTGATGAAAAGAAATAAACTTGATCTGTGAATTGTAAATGTACACCCCAGTGTGGCTTCAACATCACCTGGGAACTATTTGAAAGTACAGATTCTAGATACATCACCCAAACCTACTGAATGAAAAACTCTAAGTGTGGAGCCCAGTATTTTAAAATTTAAAAATCCAGGTTTTAACAAGCTTTTCAGGTAATGCTGATGCATGTTAAAAAGTCTGAAAACCACTAAGCTAGATAAAGTAATGAAAGCTTAAACAAAACACCAAGCTTCTTGGAATTAAGAAATAACCATAGTACAAAAAGGTAAACAAACAAAAAAATACAAAAATAGATTAATCAGGAAAAAAATGTGAATATTATCATAGGTTCTTAAACTACTCTGCAAAGAAAGTAGAAGTTAATAACTAGATTTTAAAATTGTATTACTAGAACAAATTAACCATTTTATTAAGTAATTTTAAAAACAAAAAGGAAGCAAAGGGAAAACTATAGTAAAGACAAACTAGTAATAGTAAATGTGTTAGAAAATTTGGAAAAAGTTAAAAAATCATAGTATAATACACTTGGAAAATCCCAAAAAGAAAATTTAGAAATGATAAAGGAGTTATAGCACATAGTAAAAAAAACTCACATAAAACAGCTATTTAAAAGTTATCAAATTTGAAAATCCTGTAGTGGATGATTTCTAGAAAATGTGATTTACCATAAAACAGTATTAAAAACAAATTAGGTGATAGTCTCAATAGATGTACAAAAAAGCATTCAGTGAAATCCAGCATTCTTTCATGATAAAAACTCTGAACAGGGCTGCGCCTGTGGCTCAAAGGAGTAGGGCGCCGGCCCCATATGCCAGAGGTGGCAGGTTCAAACTTGGCCCCTGCCAAAAACTGCAAAAAAAAAAAAAAACCCTCAACAAATTAGTCATAGAAGGAATGTACCTCAAAATAATAAAAGTCATATGACAAAGCCACAGCCAACATACTGAGTGGAGAAAAACTGAAAGCATTTCCCCTAAAACCTGGAACAAGACAAGGATAATCACTGTCAACCTCACTTCTGCTCTACTTAGTATGCAAGTCCTAGTCAGAACAATCAGGCAAAAGGAAGAATAAAGGGCATACAAATCAAACAAGAGGATGTCAAATTATGCCTGTTGGCCAATGATGTAATCTTATACCTAGAAAATCCTAAAGACTCTTAGAAGTGATGAAAGAATTCAATAAAGCTTGGGTTACAAAATTAATGTATGCAAATCAGTAACATTTGTAAACACTAAGAACAACCAAGCTGAGAGTCAAATCAACAATGTGATATCATTTACAATAGTGGCAAAGAAAATAAAATACCTGAAAATATGCTTCATTAAGGAGGCAAAAGATCCCTACAAGGAGAACTACAAAATACTGATGAAATCATAGATGACACAAACAAACGGAAAATCAACCCATGCTTATGGATTGAAAGAATATTGTTAAAATGCCCATTCTGTGCAAAGTGTTTTACAGATTTAATGTCATTCCTATCAAAATATCAATGTCATTTTTTCAAAGATGTAGGGAAAAAAATCATCTTTTGGGGGGCTTTATTTATTTAGATTTATTTTAATTTCAGAGTAATATGAGGGTACTAATAATTAGGTTACATTGTTTGGGCTTGTTAGGTCAAGTTCAAGTTGTAGTTGAGCCCTTCACTCAGGAAGTATGCTGTATACCCTTACATCGTGCCCATTAGGTGAGTGCTTACCAAACTTTCTCCTTCCTAACCCCTTCCCTTCCCCTCCTCAAAATGAAAAAAAAAGCTCTAATAGCCAAAGCAATCCTAAGCAAAAAATTAAAAATCTGGAGGCATTATGTTACCTGACTTCATGTTATACTGTATGGCCACAGTAACCACAATAGCATGGTACTGGTGTGAAAGCAGATGTACAGATCAATGGACCAAAATAGAGAATCCAGAAATAAAACCATATAGCTACAACCAACTGATTTTCAACAAAGCAGACAAAAACATACACTGGGGAAAGAAGGCCCTATTCAATAAGTGGTGCTGGGAGAATTGGACAATCATATGAAGGAGGATGAAATTCAATCCCTATCATTCACCATATATAAAAATCAACTCAAGATGGATTAAAGGCTTAAATGTAAGACCAGAAACCATAAAAATTCTAAAATGTAGGAAAAACTCTTCTGGACTTTGGGCTAGGCAAAGAATTTATGACTAAGAGCCAATGGCAATCATGGCAACAACAAAAATGAATGAATGAAACTCATTAAATTAAAAACTGCACAGCAAAGGAAATAAGAGTAAATAGAAAATAAACTGAATGGGAGACAATGTTCACAAATTATGTATCTGACAATGGACTAATATTTAGAATCTATGAAGAACTCAAATACAGGAATAGATTCTTTACAAAAAAAGTTATAAGTGGGAAAGAGACGTGAAAAAATGCTCACCATCATTAATCATCAGAGAAATGCAAATTAAAACGACCTTACCCCTGTCAGAATATTAAAAAGAAAACAATAGAAGTTGGCATGGATGTGATGAAAAAGGAATGCTTATACATTGTTGGCAGGACTACAAATTAGTACAAGTTTTATGGAGAGTGGTATGGAGATCCCTCAAAGGACTACAAGTAGACCTATTATTTGATCCAGCAATCTCACCACTGTGTACCTACTCAAAGGAAACAAAATCATTGTATCAAAAAGACACTCTAACCCAAATGTTTATTGCAGAATGATTCACATTTTCAAAGATATGAAATCAAACTAAGTACCCATCAGCTAATGAGTGAATAAAGAAAATGTTGTTTACCTGTATGTATACACCATGTAATGCTACTCAGCCATATAACAAGAATGAAATGTCTTACAGCAACCTGTATAGAACTAGACATCATTATTCTAAGTAAAGTTTTCTGGAATGGAAAAACATATACTGTATGTTCCCACTTGAAGTGGGGGCTAAACAATGGTATATATGGTCATAAAGTAGTATAATGGACATTGGTAACTGAAAAAGAAGAGATGGGAAGGGGTGAGGATCAAAAATTACTTATCAGGTACAATGTACACTATTAAGGTGATGGGTACAATTATCCTGACTTCACCATTATCCAATCAATGTAACAAAAAACTCTTGTATCCCCTAAATCTATTGAAATTAGGAATGTTTGGAAATGATATGATAATACATAGAAAAACAGGTTAAAATATATACTTAAAATTTATCACCATAAAATTTGAAAATCCTGAAGTGGATTATTACTAGAATAATTAAAACTACCTAAAAAATGTACTGATATTCTACCAATAAGGAAAATAAATTAAAGTTATCAAATTAATTACTTTCCCACAAATGCTCCAGTTTGAAATGGTACTAGTGAAACTTTTGATCTTTAAAAGGAGGAGATTAGGGTAGAGCAAGATGGTGGACCAGAAGGATTGTTCAGCTGATCGCTCCTAGAATGACTGGAGAAAAAGAGAGAACTCAGCCATACCTGATGCAGGAACCTTAGCCAGAGTCATAGCTCAGGAAGTGCAGTGAGGAGGTGATGAGCTGGATACAGTGTATGATTCAAAGAGGTGGAAATCTGATGAATAAGGCAAGTGATTATGACTAATTGGTATTGACTGGCCTCCCACGGAGGTCTGGAATAGGAAGAAGCCTTTCTCAAGATTTCAGTTGTTGGAAGAAACTGCTTGTTGAGTGGAAAGCTTGAAAGAGTGGGCAGATACTAACATATGCAGCAACCAGATGTGAATGCCAATTGGAGTGGATTTACCATAGGTTTGGTGGCTGGTGAGGCAGCCATACTTAGAAAGTCTTGGCAGCCAGGGGCTGCAATTGTGGGAAAGGCATGAAAGGTCTTAGCAAGGGCCTAAAGCACGGCCATTTTGATTCCACCTGCCAAAATCAGAACTCCACTCTTGGGACAGGCTTAGGGAATCCTGCACCCCATGGGATCTGGAGTCAGGGGACACTGTAAGACCTGCCTCTAAAAGAATCTTGTAAGCTTTCAGGTCCCAACATGGCATGGTCTGAATGCTGAGGAAATAATTAGGCAATTACCAAAGGCAACTAAGTTTGGAATAAGGACCATACACATTGTCTCCTAAAAAAAAAAAAAAAACCACAATGCCACCTGGTTTCCCAGTGACATATTGCAACTTATTGTCATCAAGAGCAAGGCCATGAGGAAGAGTTTGCCTTTGCTGAGGCAGAGGCCACTTTAAGACCTAAGCTCTGAGACAAGTAATTAGTAGCAAAGGAGGCAGTGGGAAGGAAAATGGAGGACAAGGGGGTGAACAAGAAGAAAGAAGACATGAGGAGGAACCAAAAGAAAAATTCAGGCACCATGAAAAACCAAAACAGAAGAACTCCTCCAAGAGACTATGAGGCAGCAACTGCAAAAGATTCCACCTTTAAAGAATTAATGAACTTGGGCAGCGCCTGTGGCTCAAAGGAATAGGGCACCAGCCCCATATGCTGGAGGTGGCAGGTTCAAACCCAGCCCCGGCCAAAAACTGCAAAAAAAAAAAAAAAAAAAAAAAAAAATTAATGGACTTGACAGAAAGGAAATTTAAAATATGGATGATAGGCTGGGAACCAGTAGCTCAGTGGTTAGGGCACTGGCCACATGCTCCAGGGCTGGTAGGTTTGAACCTTGCCTGGGCCTGCTACAAAAATAAAGAAAGAAAATATGGATGATAAAGACGAAAAGGAATGGATGAGAAAATGGAAAAACAGTACCAAAAGTTGGACGAGAGATAGAAAGGATATGATGGAGCTTACAGAAGTGAAGGAGACAGTCAGAAATGTAAATATGCAGTAGACAGTATCAAAGAAAAAGGTTGGAGCATGGAGAAGAAATAACCTCAGAGCAAGAGGATGAAATTTTTGAGTTAATCTTGGTAGTTAAAAAGGCAGAGAAAAAGGAATGGAAGCTGTACTGGAGACTATCATAAATAAAAACTTCTTGAGTTTTACTAAAGACTCTGACACACTCCTTTCAGATGGATATCAGACCCAGGTCATCTCAACTTAAACAGAACGTCTCCAAGACACCATACAATGAACTTGTCCAAAGTCAAGATGAAAGAAAAATTCTATAAGCAGCCAGGAGTAAGTACCAACTGACCTACAGAGGCAGAGCCATTAGGATGACAACATGCTTTTCAACTGAAACCTTCCAAGCCAGAAGAGAATGGTCATCCAACTTTTAACATTCTTGATCAAAACGATTTTCAGCCCAGAATTCGGTATCCTGCTAGTCTAAGTTCTAAGCTTCAAAAATGATGGAGAAATCAAATCCTTTGTGGATATAAAAGCACTAAGGAAATTTGCCACAACAAGACCAACTCTACAGGAAATTAGGCTTATTCTCAACACTGACCACCACAATGGACCACCAGCAAAATAAACACCCAGAAGCTAAAGGTCAAAACTTGGCTTCCACAATGACACAAAGGATAAAACTACACAATGGACTTTCATAAAATAAGAAGACTAGAACTCCACAACACTTATCATTCTCTCAATAAATGTCAGTGGACTGAATTCACCACTGAAGAGGCACAGGCTGGCTGATTGGATTAAAAAAAAAACCATAAGCCATCCATATGCTATTTCCAGGATACACACCTAGCCTTGAAAGACAAATCAAGACTCAGGGTTAAGGGATGGAAAACAATATTTCAAGCAAATGCAAATCAGAAGAAAAGAGGTGTTGCAATCTTATTTTCAGATACAAGCGAATTTCAAGCAACTAAAATTAAGAAAGACAAAGATGGATGGGCAGTGCCTGTGGCTCAAGGAGTAGGGTGTCAGCTCCATATACTGGAGGTTTTGGGTTGAAACCTGGCCCCGGCCAAAAAAAACTGCAACTGAAAAAAAAAGAAAGACAAAGATGGACACCTTATATTGGTCAAAGGAACAATGCAACAAGAAAACATTTCCATTTTAAATATTTATGCACCCAACTTAAACACTCTCAGATTTATGAAACAGACCTTGATGGGTCTGAGCAATATGATCTCCCATAACATCATAATAGCTGGGTACTTTAACACCCCTCTGACAGAACTGGGCTTGTCCTATTAGCAGAAACTAAACGAAGATACAAAGGACTTAAATGTGACCCTATAACAAATGGGATTAATAGACTTATATAGAACACAAAATCCCAAAGCTAAGGAATATGCATTTTTCTTGTCAGCCCCTGGCACATACTCTAAAATTGACCACATCCTAGGATAAAAATAAAATCTCAGCAAAATTTAAAAAACAGAAATTATACCTTGTATCTTCTCAGACCACAAAGCAATGAAGGTGGATCTTAACGCCAACAAATATGTTCATCCCCACACAAAGCCTTGGAAATTAAACAACCTTATGCTGAAAGATAGTTAGGTTCAGGAAGAGATAAAAGAGGAAATTGTTAAATTCCTCAAAGATAACAGCAATGAAGATACAAGTTACCAAAACCTGTGGGATACAGCAAAAGCAGTCTTAAAAGGGAAATTTATCATCTTAGATGCCTACATTTGAAAAACAGAAAGAGAGTGCATCAACAAACTTATGAACCATCTTATGGAATTGGAAAAAGAATAATCTAATTCCAACCCCAGCAGAAGAAAATAAATACCAAAATTAAGTCAGAGATTAAAGAAATTGAAAACAAAAGAATCATTCAGAAAATTAATGAAGCAAAACTTTGGGTTTTTTGAAAAGATAAAGAAAATTGATAAACCTTTGGTCAGATTAAATAGAAACAGAAAATTAAAATTTCTAATAACCTCAATCAGAAATGTTAAAGGAGAAATAACAGATGCCACAGAGACACAAGAAACCATCTTTTGAGTACTATAAGAAACACTATGCCCAGAAATTTGACAATGTCGAGGAAATGGATCAATACCTGGAATTGACATGCTCTCCTTAGCCTTAATCAAGAAGAAATAGATCTCTTGAACAGACCATTTTCAAGAAGTAAGATCAAAGAAACAATAAAAAATTGGCAAACAACAAAAAAAATGCCCTGGTCCAGATGAGTTCACACCAGAATTGTATCAAACCTTCAAGAAGAGGTTACACCCATGCTGCAGAAATTATTCTAAAAAATTGAGAAGGAAGGAATCATCACCCTGATATCCAAACCAGGAAAAGATCCAACCAAAAACAAGAATTTCAGACCAATTTCACTAATGAATATAGATGCAAAAATTCTCAATAAAATCCTAGCCAATAGATTACAGCTACACATTAATAAAAAATCTCTTATCATGATCAAGCAGGTTTCATCCCAGGGATGCAAGGCCGATTTAACATACACAAGTCCATAAACCTAAGAAAAGGAAGAG
This sequence comes from Perodicticus potto, assembly GCA_963574655.1. Lineage (NCBI taxonomy): Eukaryota > Metazoa > Chordata > Mammalia > Primates > Lorisidae > Perodicticus > Perodicticus potto. The sequence continues at coordinate 74,252 of CAUYRH010085233.1, forward strand.
AAACCAGAACTTCCTGTTTTCCACGAAAGGCTTTTGTAAGAATATGGCAGTGTGCAAGCTACAAAGAGGGTCCTTGCCAAGAACTGAATCAATCAGAATATTGATCTTGAACTTTCCAGCCTTCAGAACTATGAGAGATGTATGTCTGTTTAAGCCAACTAGTTTGTGGCATTTTATTATAGCAACCTGAGCTAAGACATTTGAATATTGTTTTTAGATTCTGAGAGCTTAATATGAAAGAAAGTAGTGTTACTGACTTGGTAGGCCATGTTCTAAGGATAGTCTGTATTTTTACCTATGGTTATACACACAGCTACACTACACTATTGTCTTACACTTACAAGCAGGATGTTGTGCATTCGAATATTAGTGCAACATTATTTATTAACTTTAAACAGATTGTTTTTTCTGTAGTGGAACTTCAACTTGGTTTGAAAATGTAATTTCATATATCTTAGTTTTGACTTTTTTAAAGTCAAAAATTCTTATATTCTTATATGGACGTCCATAAGGCAAACTATCTTAAACAGGTAATTATTTTAAAGGGAATAGGATTAGCCTTCAAAATAAGAAAGGCCTGGCTTTGCTTGTTTCGTCCCCCACCCCCACACACACAAAATGTAGGATGGCAAAGCACATAGGAAATACTGCCTCAAATATGGAAGGAATAAACCTAATCAATCTTGCAAACCATGGGGACAATAAAGGGGCTCTTTCAAGTATCATAAATGTTGATGTCAAATGAATTTGAATGGGTCTTGGCAACAACAGCAAGAGAATTAACAACTTTTGAGAATATACAACTAAAGAATTCATTTGTAAGCTATCCACCATTTTTAAATTCTTAAAACATCTCATCATTCATTTTTAATTTAAAAATATGTCAGTGTCAGTAAGATTATCAGGTAAGTTTCAGCTATTTTTTGTTAACTTTAGTTAGACACACAAAATCATAGCCCTTCAAATAAAGTCCCACATAATTAAATGTAATCTCTTATTTGGTGTAAGTTCTTTCCATCTCTCTTTATTCTGGAATCTGTTGACTACAGATAGCAGACTTATATTTTTTGGACTGACAGTATATTTTTAATGCCTTCAGGATAGGCATTAATAGGCTTTTGGAAAGAATTATATCCTTTTGCCAGCATTGCACTTAAATATGTGTAAGAAAGGGTCTTTCCATGTTATCTCTTCAACCTTTTAATTTCTTTTAGTTTGTCATAAAAGTTCATAAGCTCTAAGTTATTAACTAAATAACACAAAAGGATTTTTCTTTTCTGTTCTGGATTTCTAACAAATACATCTAGCTTTGCATGAAGATGAAACCCCAAATGTTGTTGATTTAGGTTTTAAAAAGTGTACATGATTTATTTGAGGATTCAAAACCTTTGCAAAAAAATGTGGTCTCTCTCTCTCTCTCTTTTTTTTTTTTTTTTTTTTTTTTTTGGCCGCTCTGATAAATACCATTTGCTTGAGTTCTTTTTTATTTTCATTTTGTAACTGTTTTCCTCCATGTTCTAGATGTTTTCCTGTGATAGATTTTGTATGTGTTCCCTGTGATCACCACTAGAAATACTCCATCTTCTCACTTTCTAATTGTGTTACTTAGAAATGTTTCATTTCCTCCATTGCATTATCTTTTTTTAAAAAAATGTTTTTGTAAATGACCTTAGATATGTATTACATATTGGATTTAGAGATTTCTGCAAGTGTACCTATCTAAAATTCTTTACTGCCTTTGCCCATGTATCAAGTTTAATACCATGAATAGCCATGAATAACTTCAATGCATTCTTCATTTCAAATCCTTCTAAATTAGTTGCTTTATAGAGCTACTTGCTAATCCTTTGCAGTCCAAAGATATAAAAAATTATTACACTGTAACACTTTGTATAGAACAGAGATAATTTAAAGCATTAGTCAAACAATTCCAAAGATATCATCATTTAATAATAACCCCACCCGACGGCCATTATTGTACCACATAATATGACTAATGTGCTGTCATTTCTTCCAGCTTAACTGCAGCCACAAGTTGAAAAGTAACACATTTTGGCCTTCAATTTCCTCAGTCAGCCTGAGAGAACTGATTATCTTTTCAACCTTAATAGCTTGTTATTTCAATTCTACTTTTTTCAAAACATTCATATCTGATATGACATTGCCATTGCTATCTCAGAATAATGGATAAGTTATATGCTTGAATATTGCTTGGGTCTGAACCTTATTTTAATGTTCCCTTTTTTTTGTAAGATATAGCTCTTCTGTAAGTATTGGTTTGATGTATGCAAGTGGCAATATTTGAAAATAAGATCAAAATTTGTAAGATCTAAAGTTGAAATTTTTGCTATTTCCTACCTGTTTTTATTTATTTATTTATTTATTTTGCTGAAAAGTTAGTCTCTATAATCATTAATTTTCTTTATGGCCATGTCCTCAGGGTACTCTAAAGTTCTGTTTATTCTCCAATCTGCTGCCTATACCTCTTTGCCTATATGACCTTGTACACATTTGTCTTTTTGACTAGAATAAATATCTTCCATTCCCAGGTGTTCAACATCTGTCTTAATCCCAGATTAGATCAAATGATCCTTCTTTCATGAAGCCTTTCTGGATTCTCCACAAATAATAGTAAGTCTCTTTTTCTCCTGAAATTATATAATACTTTATATATACTCTTAACTTTGTATATTTATTAGTTAGGTACATTTTAAAAATGTATATACCACTAAACTCTAAGGTCTAGGGATCCTATTGTATTCATCTCTGTATGCCCTAGTGTGCCAAGTAAGTTATCAATGTATGTATGTTGATAAAAAATTATGTATATAGCAAAACAATGTTAATTTTAAGGGCAAAAGGATAAATTTAACTAAATTGGTTAATTTTTAAAAAGTCTTACAAATATGCTATATAGTATGATAAAATATTAATTAATAATTATAATCAGGTTATATTCATATAATAGAGAATTTCCTAGTATGATAATTGAGTGTAAAAAGAAAACAACGAAAGAAACCCTTGCCACACAGTAAAATTAGGTTTAGCATAAGCGATCAGAGTATCTAAGAATACATGTAGTAACATACTATTTTAATTTAAAAATTAGTAGCTTTGTTGTTTTCAGCCAAGTTGTTAAAAAAGTTTTTAAAAAGATGTATTTTTTAGCTTCTGGTTCCAAAGTGGCATTGTGTACACAAGCTGGCTTCACTCCCCTTCACGAATAAACAAAAGAAAAAATAGTAATATAGCACTGCAGTTATTGCCATCAACATGTTAGAACTGAAATATGAGGATGATTCAGTTCCAGTGGGCCACAGAGACATGAAAAAACTCTAAGCAGATGGCAAGAGAAATCATATTTCCATTTCCAAGACATCCCTCCCTCAGTCTGTTTGGTACCAAGAATGGAAAATTTCTCCGAACTCACAGTTTCTACATTGGAAAAAGTGAGATTCTTGTGGACAACCAGGTTCCTCACCATCTTGAGTTCCCTAGCAGGAGACTTGTCCATGTTTCAACACATGGAAATGTCTGAAGGGAGACATTATAAATCCCTGACAATAGACAAAGACAAAAGGAGGAGGCAGGATTACCTTCTCTACCCTGGAAACTCTGCTCTGTAACTTGGCCAAAAGAGACACCAAATTAGAGTGGCTAGTTCGCAGCAGTATGCTGTAGAAGGTATGTATCACAGATATCTTGGGTAAGAAACTCTAGCTAGTCTTTCCACATTACTGGGATCTTCTTTGGGACCTCTGCCATTCCAGATGGGCAGCACTCTCTTTGCTAGAGTCAAGGCAAACCTGGGCATAAGTTTCCATCTAGTACCAAAAAGGAGACAGTAACCTAACATAAAAAAGGAAGAGGAAACTCAACAGGTAAATTATTATATGAATAATCTCTAAGCAGTTATGCATGATAAAACCACAACGACCAGGTAAATTATGAAGGATCTCTAAGCAAACATACCTGAAAATAAAACAAGCCAGATAGAGAAGATAGAAATAGATAATTCTTCAATACAAAGACATAGGTGTATATCCACAATAAACAATAGCAAAAGAGGAACCATGACTCCCCCAAACAGAAAAAACAAGGAACCAGTCAATCCTAACACAGGTGATACATGAGGTCTTTGACCAAGAATTCAAAATTGCAATTTTAAGGAAACTCAATAATGTCCAAGATGACACATAAAAGCAATTCAGATATTTATCAGAGAAATTTAACAGATTAAAATAATAAAAACTCAGAACTCTTAGAACTTAGAAATACATAAGCAAACCTGAAAAATTCATTAAGTCTCTCAATGGTAGAAGAGATCAAGAAGAGGAAAGAATTAATAATGATGCCGGGATTTCAGGTTCTTGGTCTCAGGCGATTCGAAGAAGGAATCGATGGACCACAAGAGTAGTGGTAAGTCAGGATTTATTTACAGGAAAGAATTATAAGTAAAGGAAGAACCAGACCTCCAGGCAAGAGGACCCAGGAGGGGAGCAAACTCTTCTGCTCCCTCTCTGAGGTCCAGCCGAGGTCTGCTCTGGAGGGGAACAGGCAGCTCTCCTGTTCCCTCTCTGAGGTCTGCTTCTAAGCTGTCCTCTCTCCGATGTCCTGCCGAGGTCTGCCCCTGAGCTCTCTGATCAGGGGTTTATATAGTCCCAGGGAGTTGTTTTGCCAGAACTTCTTAGGGGCGGGTCTTTGTCAGTTACAGCCAGCTGTCCAATGAAGACCCGGTCCCTGGAGACTGACATGATATTGACCAGTCAGATGTGCATGAGGAGCAGACAGCAAGGCGCCAATGTCTTCCGCAAGCTGGTTTCTCCATCCACCACAGCATCAGCGCTGCCAGGGCCAAGGCATCAGTTGTAGAGCTGCCTTGTCCTGCATCAATAAGATCTAACACCAATTATTTGAAATTACACAGTCAGGAGAACAAAAAGGAAGAAAAAAGCAAAAAGGAATGAAGATTGCCTAAAAGATAAAGAGAATTACCTTGAAAGACCAAATCTAAGAATTATTGGTGTTTAAGAGGGAGGTGGGCAAGAGAAAGGTAGAAGTCCTAGAAAGATAATGACAGAGAACTTCTAAAACTTGAGAAGGGGAAAAATATCCGGGGGTTCGGGGGGCAGAGCAAGATGGCTGACTGGAAGCAACTTCCGAAAAAGGCTCCTGTCGAAAAGGGAAGATAACCTCCAGACTGTGCAATTAAGCTGAATACTGGGAGCCCAGCTGAAAGAGAGAAGTGATTTCTGCTGGTCACCTCTGCTGAGATAGGCTGCAACCCCAAGAAAGCAAGCTTCAGGTACAAAATTCATCTGAAAGGAAGAGTGTCCATCCCCACCCACAAGAAAGCTCTGATTTTCTTGCTTTTCTGTTTCCTTTCTTTTTTTTCTCTTTTGCTCCTGTGGGTTTTCAACAGACAAGCAGTGAACTGTGGACCACTTGTCTCACCCCACGGAAGAGTGCTGTGGGAAGTGGGGTGTGCTTCCCCTGAGCACCCCGGTGTGACTCTGAAAACTCTATTCCTAGGCAGAAAAACTGAACTAAAGTTTCCCCACCATTCTGAACTTATTGTACACTCTTTCCCCCTTACCTGAGGAACCTGAAGCCTAACCCCCACTGAGACTGAGGGAGGAGGTCCCTGAGCAGCGCCCCCACCCCTGCCTGCTGGAACAAGCGCCCCACTGGGAAAAGACTCCTGGAGGGGGCGTGGCGAACCTCCCTCCCTCTGGCCAGGAAGCCGCAGGTGAGTGCCTGGCCCTGCGCCCCGTGCTTGCTGGGCTTCCACAGGCCCACTGCCTGCTAGAAACTCTGACGGTGACTGCCAGACCTCCGCAGGTCTGCCCCTGGCCAGGAACTACCCCAGTGACCACGCGGGACTCTGCCTGGCACCTGCAGGAACCCTGCAGGCTCGCCCCTGGCCAGTAAATCCCCTGGCGACCATGCGGCACTGCGCCCCAAGCCTGCAGGGCTTCCGCAGGCCTACCTTCTGCCAGGAACTCTAACTGTAACTGCTAGGCCTCTGCAGACCCGCGCCCCCGGCCACAAATTCCCCCAGCAGCTGCCTGGCCCTGTGCCGTGCACTTGCTGGGCTTCTGCAGGCCCGCTATCTGCTAGAAACTCTGCCCACAACCGCCAGTCATCTGCAGGTCTGCCCTCAGCCAGGAACTCCCCCGGCGGCTGCACAGGCCTCCTCCTGGCACCCACAGGGCCCCTGCAAATCCGTCCCTGGTCAGGGACAATCCAGCAACCGTGTGGGCCTCCACCTGGCACTCAATGGGGCCTCTGCAGGCCAGCCTACTGCCAGGGACTGTGCCGGCGACCGCCAGGTCTCTGCAGGCCTGCCCCTAGTCAGGAACTTCCCCGGTGACCGCCTGGCCCTGCATCCCACACTTGCCAGGCTTCTGTAGGTCTGTTTTCTTCTATGGACTCCGCCTGTGACTTCCAGGCCCCTGGCCAGGGTCACTCCTGGCAACTGCACGTGCCTCCGCCTGGCACCCACGGGGCCTCCGCTGGCCAGCCTTCTTCCAGGGACCCCACTGGCGACCACCAGGCCTCTCTGCAGGCCCACCACCGGACAAAGACTTCCCACACAAATGCACAGCCCTGAGCTCACCACTTGAAGGGCCAGACGCAATGGTGAAAAATAACCTTGGGGCAGAATCAATGGAAAAACTCTGGCAATATGAATAATCAGAGTAGACCAACCCCTCCAAGTAATGACAAGGCAGACACAGCACATGATCTCCTGCATAGGCAAATGGCTGACATGTCTGAAATTGAATTCAGAATCTGGATTGCAAATAAGATCAGCAGAATGGAGGAAAAGATGAAATTAGAATTTCAAGCAGTAATTCCAAAGATGACACAAAAGATGTCTTAAGAATTCAACGAATTCAAAGACAAAATGACCAAAGATTTTGACACATTGAGACAAGACGTTGCAGCCCTTAAAGATCTGAGAAATTCAGTAGAATCCCTTAGTAACAGAATGGAGCAAGCAGAAGAAAGGATTTCTGACATGGAAGACAAAGCTTTCGAATGTTCTCAAACCTCCAAAGAGCAAGAGAAATGGAAGGCAAAAACAGATCGCTCTCTCAGAGAGCTCTTGGATAACTTGAACAAAACCAATATTCACCTCATAGGGATCCCTGAAAGCGAGGAAGCAGCTTCACAAGGCACAGAATCCCTTATTCATGAGATTATGAAAGAGAACTTTCCAGACATGCCAAGAGATCCTGAAATTCAGATAGCAGACAGTTTCAGAACCCCAGCACAACTCAACCCGAATAAGACATCCCCCAGGCACATCATAATTAAGTTCACTAAAGTAAATATGAAGGAGAAAATTTTGAAAGCAACTAGACGCAAGAAATCGATAACCTACAAGGGGAAGAATATTAGATAACTGCAGATCTCTCTGATCAAACCTTTCAAGCTACAAGACAATGGTCATCAACTTTTAATCTCCTAAAACAAAATAACTTTCAATCCAGGAACCTGTATCCAGCTGAACTGAGTTTCAGTTATGATGGAGAAATTAAATACTTTAATGACATCCACATGTTGAAGAAATGTGCTATAACCAAACCAGCTCTCCAGGATATTCTCAGACCTATCCTCCATAATCACCAGTGTAATCCTCCAATGCAAAAGTAAACTCATCCAGAAACTTTTTATCAAATTCCAACTTCCATGAAAGGCTTAAAAATGTCCACTAGATTTTCTAAAGATTTATTAATATTTTCAATTAATGTAAATGGTTTAAATTGTCCTCTAAAGAGGCATAGACTGGCTGACTGGATACAAAAACTGAGACCAGATATCTGCTGCATACAAGAATCTCATTTTATCTTAAAAGAAAAATTTAGACTCAAGGTGAAGGGATGGTCATCTATATTCCAGGCAAATGGAAAACAGAAAAAAGCAGATGTTGCAATCTTATTTTCAGATACAATAGGCTTTAAACCAACCAAAGTAAGGAAAGATAAAGATGGACATTTCATATTTGTTAAAGGTAATACTCAATATGA
>CAUYRH010085238.1:0-54184 GCA_963574655.1 Perodicticus potto
CTGGGTTTGGGGTTGAAATGTTCTTCCTTTTCCAGTTGCTTGAGATGATCCATTAAGTTGTTGGCTTCCTGGCAGCACCTGTGGCTCAAAGGAGTAGGTCGCCAGCTGCATATGCCGGAGGTGGCGGGTTCAAACCCAGCCCCGGCCAAAAACTGCAAAAAAAAAAAAAAGTTGTTGGCTTCCTCTATTTCTGTTTTCTTAATGAAGGCTTCCAATGTTATAAATTTCCCTCTTAGGACTGCCTTTGCAATATCTCACAGGTTTTGATGATTTGTGTCTTCATTATCATTTTATTCCAAAAATGTGATGATTTCCTTCTTAATCTCATCTTTAACCAAGCTATCTTTCAGCCTAAGATTATTTAATTCTCATGACTTTGTTTGAGTATGAGGATTCCTGTTGCCGTTGAGTTCAACTTTTATCCCATGATAGTCTGACAAGATACTAGGAAGAATTTCTCTACTTTTAAATTTGCTGAGGTTAGACTTATGTCTTAGGATATGATCTATTTTATAGGATGACCCATGAGCTGATGAGAAGAATGTATATTCAGTTTTATTAGGGTGAAATATTCTGTAGAGGTCTGTAAAGTCCATGTGTTCTAGAGTCAAGTTTAAGTCTAATATTTCTTTGTTTAGTTTCTTCTTGGAGGATCTATCCAAACCTTTCAAAAGGGTGGCAAAATCTCCAACTCTTATAGTACAGGAAGATATCAAGTTGTTCATATCCATAAGGGTCTGCTTTATGAATTGAGGAGCATTCTGGTAGGGTGCAAAAATGTTAACTATTGAAATCTCTTCATGTTGGATGTTTCCCTTGACAAATATGTAGTGACCTTCCTTACCTTTCTTTATCTTAGTTGATTTAAAGCCAATGTATCTGCTGCTAAAATTGCAACCCCTGTTTTTTTCTGGTTTCCATTTGCCTGTATTATACAAGTCAATCCCTTCACCCTGAGTCTAGTCTATTTTTATCCTTTAAGGTAAGGTGAGATTCTTGTATACAACAGATATTCGGTCATTGTTTATGGATCCAGTCAGCCAACCAGTGCCTCTTTAGAAGACAATTTAAACCATTCACATTAATTGAGAGAATTGATAACCCTGGTTGTGTTTTGGGTGTCATGATTTTCGGATGTGGACATTTTTAATCCTTTCACCACTGTGGAAGTTGGGTTTTGTTCAAGAATTCTGGGTGAGATTACTTTGGAGGTAGAGCATTGCACTGGTTGTTATGGAGGATGGGTCTGAGAATATGCTGGAGAGCTGGTTTAGTTATGGCAAATTTCTTCAACATGTCTATGTCATTAAAGTATTTGATTTCTCCATCACAAATGAAACTCAGTTTAGCTGGATACAGGATCCACAGCTGGAAGTTGCTTTGTTTTAGGAGACTGAAGGTGATGACTATCTTCTTCTGGCTTGAAACATTTTAGCTGAGAGATCTGCGGTCATTCTGATACTTCTCCATTTGTAGGTGATGCTTTTCTTATATCTGGCTGCTTGCAGAATTTTCTCCTTTCTCTTAACTTTGGCAAAGTTCATCACAATGTGTCTAGGAGATGCTTTATTTGGATTGAGTCTTGCTGGGTTCTGAAACTATCTGCTATCTGAAGTTCTATATCTCTTGCAATGCTTGGAAAATTCTCCTCCAAAATCTCTTAGAGTAGAGCATCTATACCTTTAGGACCATCTTCTTCTCCATTGGGAATTCCTATAAGACGAATGTTTGATCTTTTGGAGTGATCCCACAACCCTCTCAGGGAATGATCAGTTTTTGCTGTCCATTTGTTACCCTTTGAGTGTTTGGGAATGTTTGAAAGCTTTGTCTTCAGTTTCAGAGATCCTTTCTTCTGCCTGGTCAACTCTATTTCTGAGGGATTCTACTGTATTTTGGAGCTCCTCAACTTTTTTGTTTCCTTGAGCTCTACTATCTCTTTTCTCATTATGTCCATATCTTCAGTGACTTGGGCTTTGAATTCATTCATTTCCTGAGACAACTTTAGAACTACTCTTGGGAATTCAATTTCTATCTTTTCTTCCATTCTATTTATCTTATTTGCAATCCATATTCTGAATTCAACTTCTGACATTGCTACCATTTGTCTATGCATGGCATCTTCATTTGTATCTCCTTTGTCGTTTCTTGAGTGGTTTGATCTACTCTGGTTATTCACGTTGCCAGAGTTCTTCTGTTGGGTCCACACCATATTTATTTTCCACTGTTCGGTTATTAGAATTGGTAGAGTGAGATTGAATTGGGGTTCCCAGTTAGTAGAGATAACTCCTTACCAAGGCACTAGGCTTTGTTATTGTGTCTTATCTCCTACAACCTTACAAAGGTCCCTTTCAGAGTTTTGGCCAGAGACTCTGAGGACCTACTTGGTGAGATAGTGCAAGCTAGCTCTGTTTTGATACCAGCCGACCTCTACCCTATGCTAAGAAGCCACAGTATTAGGTTTAAATCTCAACTGTGAAGAGATACAAACAGCTATGGGGTCCACCCCCCCATCCTTCAGTTCTTTTCCACTACTGAACTTTGAAGGTCAACCTCAGAATGTTCCCAGTAGACAGCCCTAGTTATGTATTCCAAATAAATTGTTTCAGGCAGTGCAAACCCTGCTCAACAGAGAGGGGTTCAAGGGTCTCTAACAGCACAATTGGAGTTAGGGATCTATACTCTCGCCTGCCAGACTCAGTCCACACTGTTCTCTGCTCATAGGCCCAGTTGGAGCCAGGGGCCACGCCCCTGCCCACCGGTCTCAGTCCACACCCAGCTAGGCTCTGTTTACCGGACCAATTAAAGTCAGGGGACCATGCCCCCACCTGCCAATCTCAGTCCACTGCCTGGTAAGCCTCTGTTAACAGGCTCTGTTAGAGTCAATGAACTACACTCCACCTGCAGGTCCCAGTCTTCACCCAGTAAGCCTCTGCTCACTAGCCCCGCTGGATCCAGACAGGGGACCATGCCCTAGCCCTTAGGTCTTGGTTCACACCCAGCAAGCCACAGCTCAAGGGTTCTATTGGAATCATGGGACCACATCCTTGCTCTCAGGTCTCAGTCCATACCTAGCAAGCCTGTGCTCGCAGGCCCAACAGGGACTGGGGACCAGCCCTGTCTGCTGAATTCAGTCCACACAGGGCAACCACTCTCCCACTGTGGGTGTCATCAGAGCTTGGGGTTCTGCACCCCCTTCTGTCAGACACAGCCCAAACTGAGGGTCAACACCACCACTGGCCAGTCAAAGACCTAACCAGGGAACTGTTCCCCCTCCCTCCGAGTGTCCCTTTCTTCCCACACCCTCTTTCTTTCCCGTTAATCACAGATTTTGTCCTGATGGTTGGTGGTCCACACTATGCCCAGATCTCTCAGGACAAAACCAAATGTTCTGTGCTCTGCCGGAGGCAGAACTGCAGACCACCATGCATGGGGGAAAGGTAGACTGGGAGTTTGAACTTGTGGGGGAAAATATCTGTTCAATTTTATGCCTGGCAGGGTGGTATCTAGGTTCATAAGTGGGACCTCCTTGGAGAAAGAGACCCAGTATTTAGTGGCTCTCTCTAGTGAGGTAAAATGAGAGGTCTTTTGTTCCCTGCTCATTGGCAGATAGCCTGCAGCAGGTCTCCTGCTTGGGGGAGGGGTCTCTCACCCTCTAGATGATAGGCTTTGTACCTGAAATTTGTTTTCCTGAATGCTCTTCCTTGGAGTCACAGCTTGCTGAACTTCCTTCTTGGCTCAGCTCCCCACCTTTGGCTTCATAGAGTGCAATTCCCTCCAGTTTTTCTTCCTCTACTCAGGAGCCTCTGCCAAGGGTTGCTATCAGGTGACCATCTTCCCAGAATTCCCCCTTACTTTTTTTTTTTTTTTTTTAGAGACAGAGTCTCACTTTGTCACCCTCGAGTGCTGTGGCACCACAGTTCACAGCAAACTCAGCTCTTGTGCTTAGGTGATTGATTCTCTTGCCTCAGCCTCCTGAGTAACTGGGACTACAGATGCCTGCCACAATGCTTGGCTATTTTTTTGTTGCAGTTTGGCCATGGCCTACTGAGCCATAGGCACTGCCCCTGACCCCTTAATTTTTTTTTTTTTTTTTTGCAGTTTTTTTTTTGACTGGGGCCAGGTTTGAACCTGCAACCTCTGGTATGTGGGGCTGGCACCCTACTCCTTGAGCCACAGGTGCCACCCACCCTTAGTTTTTTAAAATAAATTTTATTGTGCATATTTGACATTTACAACATGATTTAGGGATATATATATAGATAGTGAAATGGTTACTACAATGAAGCAGATTAACATATCTATTATCAAATGAAAATCATTATTTTTTTTTGAGACAGAGTCTCACTTTATCGCCATCTGTAGAGTGCTATGGCATCACATCTCACAGTAACCTCCAACTCCTGGGCTTAGGCGATTCTCTTGCTTCACCCTCCTGAGTAGCTGGGACTATAAGCACCCACCACAATGCCTGTTTATTTTTTGTTGCAGTTTGGCTGGGGTTGGGTTTGAACCCGCCACCCTCTGTATATGGGGTTAGTGCCCTACTCACTGAGTCACAGGTGCTGCCCTATCAAATGAACTTTTAGTTTTGATACTATAGTCAGACCTCTGTATCTATGAGTTGTGCATCTATGGATTCAACCAATGTATTGAATATATGCAGGGGGAAAAAGATGGTTATGTCTGTACTGAAAGCATACAGATCTTTCCCCTTTGTATTGTTCTCTGTATAAGACAGTATTACGACTATTTACATTGCATTTGTTTTGTATTAAGCATTATAAGTAATCTACAGATGATTTAAAGTATATAAGAGGATATGTACAAGTTATATGCAAATACTATGTCATTTTATGTCAGGAACTTGCACATTCATGGATTTTAGTATTTCCAGGGGGTAGTGGGGTTTATGGAATTAGTCCCCACAGATACAGAGGGGATGGCTATACTTTCCATCTAAATTATTTTATGTTGAAAATAATTTCCAAGATGATTAGGTACTTAAAATCTTGGACTAATATTATTATGATTGCTTAAAACTAACACATAGTCAAATTGACTTTGTGCATGTGTGAATAATTCTGAGTGTAGACACGTGTACATTCACATAATCACTGTTACAATGAGGATACAGAACATTATTCCAAAAATGTCCCTCATGGGGCAAATGTGTAGCTAAACCATCCATGAATCTCTCTCTCTCTCTCTTTTTTTTTTTTTTTGTAGAGACAGAGTCTCACTCTATCACCCTCGGTAGAGGGCCGTGACATCACAGCTGACAGCAACCTCCAACTCCTGGGCTTAGGTGATTCTCTTGCCTCAGCCTCCCGAGTAGCTGGGACTACAGGCACCTGCCACAACACCCGTCTATTTTTCTGTTGCAGTTTGGCTGTGGCTGGATTTGAACCCACCACCCTCAGTATATGGGGCTGGCACCCTACCCACTGAGCCACAGGCACCGCCCAAATCCCATTTTATCTAAAAAAAATGAACACTAAAATTAACCTACTGCTTTCTTCCTAAATGAATACTTAGCTAGATTCAATAAAAGAAATCAAGCTGGGCCCAGTGGCTCATACCTATAATCCTAGCACTCTTGAGGTGGGGGTGCAGATTGCCTGAGCTCAGGAGAGACGAGCCTGAGCAAGAGTGAGACCCCCCCATCTCTACTAAAGAAAATAGAAAAACTAACTGGGAATGGCGGTGGACCCCCGTAGTTCAGATACTCAGGAGGCTGAGACAAGGGCATTGCTCAAGCCCAAGAATTTGAGGTTGCTGTGAACTTTCATGCCAGGGCACTCTACCCAGGATGACAGAGTGAGACTCTATCTCAAAAAAAAAAAAAAGAAAAGAAATCAAGCCCAGAAAAAAGAGATCCAGAACTTAGAAGCCATTATGTTCCAGTTCCCTTTAAGTAGTATGCTTATTATTATTAACTATTGCCCTGCACGGTTTATTTTTCTTTTCTTTTTTCAAGAGAGCTGATTTCTTTCTTTCTTTCTTTCTTTTTTTTTTTTGAGACAGAGTCTCACTATGTCTTCCTCAGTAGAGTGCTGTGATGTCACAGCTCACAGCAACTTCCAACTCTTGGACTCAAGTGATCTCTTGCCTCAGCCTCTAAAGTAGCTGAGACTACAGGCGCCCACCACAACCCCAGGCTATTTGTAGAGATGGGGTCTTGCTCTTGCTCATGCTGGTCTCAAACTTGTGAGCTCTGGCAATCTACCTGCGTGAGCCCCCATGCCTGGAGAGAGAGTTGATTTTGTAAGAATTTTTTGTTTTCTCTTCTGGAGACAGTCTCTGATTTGTATATTCTTAGAGACAACATCTAACTCTTACAAAATACGTTGGGGTGTCTGAGTTGCTTTAGTTTTTAAGGATTTTATCCAAAAGAGAGCCATATAAAACCAGAGAGTACATTCTATCAATTCTCTTTTGCAATTATTTTTGAGAAAGTTATAGGATTATTAAAGTTGTCATGCTGCTGTCCATGATAACACTATCGGTTATGTAAAAGCCACCAGTACCATCATCAGCTCAACTCCTGACATGAGTCTGCTAACTTTATTTTTAACAGCCTTTTTTAAAATTTATTTTTATTTTTTTATTTTTTGAGACAGAACCTCAAGCTGTTGCCCTGGGTAGAGTGCTGTGATATCACAGCTTGCAGCAACCTCCAACTCCTAAGCTCAAGCGATTTTTGTGCCTCCGCCTCCCACATAGCTGGGACTAAGGCGCCGCCACAATGCCTGGCTACTTTTTGTTGCAGCCATCAGTTGTTTGCAGGCCCAGGCTGGATTCATACCCGCCAGCTCAGGTATATGTGGCTGGCGCCTTAGCTGCTTGAGCCACAAGCGCCAAGCCTTTAACACCCTTTTAATTGCCTACTGAGACTATCAAGAATAATATGAAGAGTTTTAAAGCTATTATGGTAAAATTTTGGTATGCCTGTTCACACAAAAAGGTGGATCAAAGATTCAGAAGTCTTAATTTACTTCCATGTATTCTTTTCTTATTTTTATAACTCAACCTGTAGGGCATGAACAGGTGGTAAGAGCCTCTGAGATTAAAGTGCTTCCTAAACTCTTAGTATGACATTCCACAATTATACACATTTTCTCTAAGTTCACCAAGGACCAGTTGGATTTTGCAACCAGTGTACCTAAAGACATGAACGTGAAGGAGCTGTATCAAATTAGAACAAACATCAGAGATTTAGAAATCATGTATTTACCTGAGCTAAAGTAATTTGTATAGTAACAAAAATCTACCCACGAGGTTGTACCAATGTCAGAGAACAAACATTTCATGCCTGTTTCAAAGTGCTTTAAGACATTATTCTAATCCTCATAGCACCTCTTGGAGGCATGTAGGTGGCAAGTCAATAGCAAGACAGAAATTCAAAATGCAGAGTAAATGGAACACCACTTAGGGAATGAAAGAGCTTCTCGTGTTGTTGATTTTCCGCTTTGGAGATCTATTTGTGATTTCACCTTATCATGTTTTACATATAGGATCACCGTCATGGCACACTTACCTGTACAGAACCTCCGTGTTCCCACTGCTCTCTACCCGCTCCGGCTGTGGTGGAGATGGCTGATAGCCCCCATGGGGAGAGCTGTCACATCCACAGCCCAGCAGTGAGGTGGAGGCACGCCCCCCTCCAAGTGCTTTCCTCTTGGCCTTTGTCTGGCTGCTGATATGGCTGTGTCCATGATGAAAAATTGAATCAAGTGTCAAGTAGATAGCGACTTAAAAAGATTACTACATTTGAATGATTAATTGATTTTATTTTACTTGGTTATCATACAAAAATTGGCATTAATCTTTAGCATCTGCTGATGTCTAACATTGCTCTTAGTCAATGTCTAATGGGCCATTAAAACTAGCCCGTCCAGGGGTTGGCGCCTGTGGCTCAGTCAGTAAGGCGCCGGCCCCATATACCGAGGGTGGAGGGTTCAAACCCAGCCCCAGCTGAACTGCAACAACAACAAAAAATAGCCGGGCGTTGTGGCGGGCGCCTGTGGTCCCAGCTACTCGGGAGGCTGAGGCAAGAGAATCGCCTAAGCCCAGGATCTGGAGGTTGCTGTGAGCCCACGGCACTCTACTGAGGGCGATAAAGTGAGACTGTGTCTATACAAAAAAACAACGACAACAACACTAGCCCATCCAGGGCTAGGCGTCCATTGTCCAATGGTTAGAGCACCAGCCCTGTGTACCCGGGGTGGAAGGTTCTAACCTGGCCAGGGCCTGCTAAACAAACAAACCACCCCCCCCCCCAAAAAAAAAAAAACACTAGTTCATCTAGGCTTGGCCTAGTATCTCAGGCTTGTAATCCTAGTACTGTGGGAGGCCAAGGTGGGAGAATCCCTTGAGCTCAGGAGTTTGAGAGAGACCAGCCTGAGCAAAGAAGGAGATCTTGTCTACTAAAAATAGAAAAACTGGCTGGGCATTGTGGTGGGTGCCTATAGTCTCAGATACTTGGGAGGCAAGAGGGTCACTTGAACCCAGGAGTTTGAGGTTGACAAAGTGAGACTGTCTCCAAAACAAAACAGAAAAACAAACAAAACAAGCCCATTTACCTCGTAGATAAATGTATACAGTGCACACTTTTTTGGTTAATGAGCACACTTAGAACTTTGACTCAAAGTGTACAAAAGCAGTGTATGTAACCAAAAACAATTGTACCCCCCCTAACATTGATGTAAAAAACAAACAAACAAACAAAAGCACTAGCCCATCTCCTGGAGATGAAAACACCAGGAATAATTTTCCTTTTGTGATTTACTGAGAATTCAGAGCATTCCCAGCTGAGAGGAGAGGAAGCAAGGAGAAACCCTTCTGACTGGTACTGGCCTTTGGTCTGTGGTTGGTAGAGCCAACTTATGCTTCTGTGTGACGTGAGACTAAAGGAAAGAGAGCAGTCTCAACTCTTAGTTGAAGGACGTTTTATTCATGCCTTTATTTTCCTTTTCTGAGTCTTTTATTTTTTTTAGACAGAGTCTCACTTTGTCACCCTTAGCAGAGTGCCATGGCATCACAGCTCACAAGCAACCTCCCACTCTTGGGCTCAAGCGATTCTCTTGCCTCAGCCTTTCAAGTAGCTGGGACCACAGGCTCCTGCCACAACTCCTGGCTATTTTTTTGTTTTAAGAGATGGGGTCTCACTCTTGCTCAGGCTGGTCTCGAACCTTTGAGCTCAGGGCAATCCACCTACCTCAGCCTCCCAGAGTTCTAGGATTACAGGAGCGAGCCACAGCGCCCTGCCTTGAGTATTTTTTTTTTTTTTTTTTTTTTTTTTTGCGGTTTTTGGCCAGGGCTGGGTTTGAACCCACCACCTCTGGCATATGGGGCCAGCGTCCTACTGCTTTGAGCCATAGGTGCCACCCTTTTTTTTTGAGGCATGATCTTGCTCTGTCACCCAGGCTGGAGTGTTGTGGCACAATCATAACTCACTGTAACCTTAAATTCCTGGGTTCCTCCTGCTTCAATCTCCTGAGTAACTGGGACTAAAGGTGTCTGCCACCAACCACGCTGTTTTCTATGTTTTGTAGAGGCTTAGAAAAGTTTAAGATCAAGCTGGTCTTAAACTTCTGCCCTTGTGTGATCCTCCTGCCTCAGCTTCTTGCTTAGATTACAGGTGTTAGCCACCAGGTCTAGCCTCTTTTCTTTTTCTGGGACCCCAGAGTCTATCTATTTTGCCTAAGCTGGACTCAAACCCCTGGGCTCAAGTGATCCTTCTGCCTTAGCCTCCATTGTAGCTGGGACTGGTTAGCTAGGCGAACACCACCACCACCCCTGATGCAGTGATGAAGTAAGTTTTTCTAAATGTGCATTAAAAATACTTCTGATAGGCCTGGTTTGGTGGCTCACACCTGTAATCCAAGTACTCTGGGAGGCCGAGGGGGGCAGATCACTTGAGCTCATGAGTTCAGGTCCAGCCTGAGCAAAATCGAGACCTTGTCTCTACTAAAAAGAGAAAAACTGAGGCAAGAGGATTGCTTGAGCCCAAGAGTTGAAGGTTGCTATGAGCTGTGATGCCACAGCATTCTACCCAGGGCGACAGCTTGAGATTCTGTCAAAAAAAAAAAAAAATTAAGGAACTGAATTAGGCAAATTAATTTAAAAAAAAAAATACTTTCAGGGCGGCACCCGTGGCTCAAGGAGTACAACGCCGGCTCATATACTGGGGTTGGCGGGTTCAAGCTTGGCCCCGGCCAAAAGTGCAAAAAAAAAAAAAACAAAATAAAAAATAAAAAAATACTTTTGATATTTTATGCTTACTTAGTGGGAGAAGGGGACAATCTCTAATTCACTTTCAGGCCAAACTCAAAATAGAAAACACAAGCGTTTGTTTTGCATTTAATTTTGTTTAATCTCTCATGACACTAAACTTTATGGGTCTGACTAATTCCCCAGTAGGTCTAGCAAAAGAGGAAGATTAAATATTGGTGTAAAGCGCATGAGTGAACTGTAAAATATATGTTCATTTGTTCTCATCTAGCTCCAAGTTTCTGAGGCTCCTCTGAGGAAAGACGTTTTTTTTTTTTTGCCAGGGCTGGGTTTGAACCCGCCACCTCTGGTATATGGGGCTGGCGCCCTACTCCTTTGAGCCATAGGGGCCACCAGGAAAGACGTTTTGATAAACATCAATGCTAATCACTTTCTTTGGTGGGGATAGAGCTCAACACGGCTGTAGAACTTGGTGTGCCTTTAGTCAGGATAGGGACAGTTTTGGAAAGGGTTCCAGATAAATTAACCACTCTGGAGGGCTGGCTACTCTTATTGCCTCTGTTCTGAGACTGTCAGTTTAAATAAGCAAGTGCTAACGGCTTGAATCCCCAACACAGCCGGAGCCATACACATGCAAACACCTGCATTATTATTGTTATTTATGTTCTGTTTCTAGGCTTCTTTCATTGACATAGACTGAATTGGTTTCAGACAGAGCTAATTGCTAACAGGGATCCCCAGCACCCTTCCCCTCAAAAGTCCAAATGTCAGTTTTCTGGGGAAAATTTTTTTTTTTTTTTGTAGAGACAGATTCTTACTTTATTGCCCTCGGTAGAGTGCCGTGGCGTCACACAGCTCACAGCAACCTCTAACTCCTGGGCTTAGGCGATTCTCTTGCCTCAGCCTCCCCAGTAGCTGGGACTACAGGCGCCCGCCACAACGCCCAGCTATTTTTCTGTTTTGCAGTTTGGCCGAGGCCAGGTCTGAACCCTCCACCTTCGCTATATGGGGTGGCGGCCTACTGGATGAGCCACAGGCGCCGCCCTGGCGAAAAATTTTTTTTAACATCAAATTAACTTCCAGAAAAATTCTGACATTTTATAAAGGCAGAAAGAATAGTGTTAAGCAGGAGAATTTTGGATTTGGATAATGATAGGTTCAAGTCTAATTATAAGCAAATAAACTTCTAAGGTAAGCCCTTAGGTAAATTTCTTAGTTCTTTGTACTTTTATTTCCATTTCTGTTAAATGTGAATCATAATAACTCTTCTACTATGGGGTGGTTTAGAAGATTGATTTTAGTAACAGTAATAAAGTGCATGGTCCATAGTTATTGCTGAAAAAATAGCAGGTTTTATTGACAGTCCAGCATAAGGAAATTGTGTTATGTGTATATTCTGATTCTGGGTAAAAAACAATTTACAGTAGAGGACTGAAAACGTTTTATTCGTACGTATTTGCTGATTTCTAGGTCATCTCGTTCATCTACAAATCTGCGAAACAGGAGACAGAGATCTCCCACTGCCTGGTCCTGGTATGTGGAAAGAGTTTTCCAGGTTGGAATCTTGTAGAGCTCAGGCACGCAACACAGCCATCAGATGTTCTGTTTTCAGTTTGTTGTTGAAACACAAAATTATTTAAAGTACACATGGTATCATATTAGACTAGTCAACTTTTCCTCTAGCACTGTGTCAGCGAACAGCTAATTAGAAATTCTGATTTTAAATGTTAAATTTTAGAATATAGAATATTTCAAAGTGTTGTAAAGGCTGTATTTACCACAAAATAGAAACCTGATATCCTGAAAAAAATACTTAGCATCCATCTATGTGGACTGTCTGGCACAGTAGACTTTGCGTATGGGTGGGCCCAGTGAGCCGGCCAAATCTAAAGGCTGATAAGCTCTTTCCTCCTGCTTTTACACCCTAACTGACACAGTTGGTGACGGCATGTATCATATTAAAAGCACATGTACTCTACACAGTCATTACCTCTGGTTATTGATTTTTATCAACAAATGGCAAGTGACACGGTGAGTTACTATAAAATGCTAACAGTTTTTTCTTCCTTCCTTCTTTTATTACTGTCCTAGACTCTCTGAGTCCGTAGTTTGTTTGCAATCCCACTTGACTACCTTTCCCTACTATAATGTTATGGAAATAGAGTGATTGGATTTGAAAAAAACACAAATTGGTTATTGTGAAACAGCAATTAATTTCTTACTGCTTAACTTGAACATTCATGCATATTAGCTTTCCAAGTAAATAAGTAAAATGCCTTGTCAAACTTCCTTTCTGCCAGAAATGTACTACCATCTGTGTTCTACATGGCAGCATTTTCTTATTCAATACATATGTCCCCCCTTTTCTGGAAGCATGTTAAGAGCTTTAATATGACAAGAAACAGAAATAAAAGAGTGAAAACACATTGTGTTTTAAACAGGAATGCAAGATTCAGATTTGTGACATTTAGAGAATTTGGAATTTCACGTGCCATCCGTTAATTTTATGGCAATTCTATGAGTCCTCAGTGTTAGAAAAAAAAATTTTTTTTTAATGTTAGAAAAAATTTTAACTCTAATGGATATGCAGTTTGGGGCTTGGGGGAGTTAATTTTCTTGTCTCAAAGACAGGTAAAGACCTAGTGTTTAAAATAGGTTGAATTTCGTCAAATAGTCTTTAAACTTCTGCTTATAAAAGGCAATGTCATGGAAAGCAATGCAACAGAATGCAGGGTTGCCGGTGAATGCTTAAGGAGATCTGAATTCTGGGGCGACGCCTGTGACTCATCGAGTAGGGCGCTGGCTCCATATACTGAAGGTGGCGGGTTCAAATCCGGCCTCGGCCCAACTGCAAAAACAGAAAAACAGCTGGGCGTTGTGGCGGACGCCTGTAGTCCCAGCTACTCGGGAGGCTGAGGCAAGAGAATCGCCTAAGCCCAGGAGTTGGAGGTTGCTGTGAGCTGTGTGACGCCACGGCACTCTACCAAGGGCGATAAAGTGAGACCCTGTCCCTACAAAAAAAAAAAAAAGGAGATCTGAATTCTGGTCCCACCACTTCACTAACTGTATAGTATTTGGGCAAATCACTTAACTTCTCAGTCTCTCTGTTTACTTGCCTGTACAATGAGGGGTCTGTTTTAGACCAATAATAATTGCCTATAAATCCATCACCCAGATACAATCATGGCTAACATTTTTAGCTGATGTAGTACCATCCAACCTTCCAAACACCATATCACTGGCATTGTCAGAATGTCACTTAAATTCTTTGTCTAAAAATTTATTTTATTCTTTTTCTTTTTGTTGCAGTTTGGCTGGGGATAGGGTTTGAACCCACCACCCTCGGTATATGGGGCCGGCGCCCTATCCCCTGAGCCACAGGCACCACCCTAAGAATTTATTTTAAATGGCTGCATAAGAGTCTACCTTATAGATTTGTCATTATTTATTTAACCATTCCCTATTGTTGGTCATTTAGAGTATCTACAAATATGTGTCAGCATTCCTACAGCAGAGTCCCACGAGTAGTTTCTCACTAACACCGTAAAGTGAAAGAAAAGTTTGTTGAAGCTGACGAACATTGGCCCTTCACCACAGAGTTGAAAATGAATCTCTGATTCATTGCCCAGTGCTTCCCTTCTGTTACAGGTTAGTAGGCATCATCTTTATTTGTGATAGATAAATAATTGTAGGTCACCTCTGTCTTTTGTCCATTGGAATAAGATCATTCCAGCCCTGAGGCCTAGTGGCCAGAGCTCACACTCTCCTGGCCTGTAGACGGTATATTTATTAAACTTTTCTACTTCATCTCAGTATTTCACTCCAAAATGGTGATGGTCACTATGATAATATTTAATTTTTTTCCTACCTTAGCATTCCTATATCTATCAAATATTATTCTGTGTAATTCCTCCAAATAAATATTGTCAACATGCATCACCTGTTATTCACGAGCGGCATTCTTAATTCTGATATCCAGTATCATTATCAATTTACCATTTTTGACTTCAAGCAATTTACCATCAAAACAATGGACTCTAAGATGTACCGGCATGTATGCAGTAGGCTCTCTATATTGTATATATTTGTGTGGTGAATGACAAAACCCAAAGGAAGTGATCCCTTAAAAGAAATGATTACTTCTGAGGCCAGGCAGAGTGGCTCACGCCTGTAATCCTAGCACTCTGGGAGGCTGAGGTGGGTGGATTGCCTGAGCTCATGGGTTCTAGAGCAGCCTGAGCCACAGTGAGACCCTGTCTGTAAAAATAGCCAGATGTTGTGGTGGGGGCCTGTAGTCCCAGCTACTTTGGGAGGCTGATGCAAGAGAATCACTTAAGCCCAAGAGTTTGAGGTTGCTGTGAGCTGTGACACCACGGCACTCTACCCAGGGTGACACAATGAGACTGTGTCTCAAAAAAAAGATTACTTCTGACCTTACTATAGGTACTAGTTAATATGCCAGCTTTCAGAACTTCAAAACACTGGTTTAAAGGCTGTGTTTTTTCACATTGTTACTTTCTACAGGCAAACTGAAGCAAGGCTATTTCAGGCTGATAGTGGGACCCCCTAATAATTCAGATAAAAATTGGAAATTGACAATTGTTGAGAGAAAGAACATGAAGTATGAAGTGAAATGTCATGAGTGAAAAAATAAGCATCCAAGTTTTTCACATATTTGTTAAATTGAACTTGTCTGTTTTGACAAACAAGAATTTAAACTAGAGATCTACTGAGTGCTGGTGATGGGTAAATGTGTAAGTTTCTGCCTGGGAATTGATCAAAGGGAACCACCCCTCAGTCTTCCTGTTAAAGATGAGGCAATATTACTCTGAAAATGGCACAGAGAAGAACATCACATTGGTCTGTGAGATGGGCTTTGTAAAGATAAATCTCCTCTTTCATTTTAATTGTCCCTACCTGACATAAAACATTTTTCTTCCCTGTTTTTTGTTCTTCCCAGCGTGGCCACATGCAGCAAGTAGTAAGTGATAATCATTAGAAAAAAGGCTTCAAAGCAAGCAGCAACCACAAAAGACACCGAAGAGAAAATAACTTTTTCCTCTTAAGCAGAACCCGTGCTGACCTAAATACTTTGGCACGCTTCAGAGAGAGAAAACCTTTACATTTTTCATACAAAAAAAGCAAAACCACTCCTTTTATAATCTTTTTTCTTTCATTATCTTACTATCATCATCTTCTTTTTGTGTTTGCTTTCTTAATCTTTTAAACCATAGCTTCATTCAGTTCAGTGGAATTCATCTAACTAAAATTACTAAGATCTGTAGGTTGACAGGAAGAAAATACCCCACAAACTTACAGTGGTTACCGCTATATTGGGATTACAGGATATGTATACCTTTCTATCTGTGTATTGATTGAGGTTATTGATGGGAAAGCAAGAAATTGGAGCTCTGACCTTGGCATGGCCACTCTTAGTGACCTTGGGCAAATCAGTATCACCCTTTGCAACTTTGCTTTTCTAAGTTAAAGGAGACCACCAAGGTGATCTGCAAGTTTAGTGTCAACTATAACATTCTGTGGGTCTACCTGAAAGGACAGTTTAGCTTGATACAATCCTAATGGGCGGGTTATTTGGCCATCTTTCAAAATTACAAATCCATATACCTGCTGACCCAGTGACTCCCATTTCTGGAAATTCTTCATATAGACAGATATACTTGTATAGACATAAAATGACAGTTATACATGGTTATTCCTTACAGAATAGTCTGTTATTTATTTATTTATTTTTGTAGAGACAGAGTCTCACTTTATTGCCCTCAATAGAATGCTGTGGCATCACAGCTCACAGCAACCTCCAACTCCTGGGCTTAGGCGAGTCTCTAGCCTAAGCCTCCCGAGCAGCTGGGACTATAGGCACCGGCCACAATGCCCAGCTATTTTTTTTTGTTGCAGTTTGGCTGAGGCTGGGTTTGAACCTGCCACCCTTGGTATATGGGGCCGGCACCCTACCCACTGAGCCACAGGCACCACCCAGAATAGTCTGTCATGGCTAAAAGCTGGAAACAATCCAAATATTCATCAAAACCCTACCAGTAGACTCACATTTATTTGAGAGAGAGTCTCAAGCTGTTGCCCAGGGTAGAGTGCCATGGCATCATCATAGCTCACAGCAACCTCCAACTCTTGGGCGCAAGTGATCCTTTTGTTTCAGTTTTTCTATTTATGGTAGAGATGAGGTCTTTTTTTTTTTTTTTGAGACAGAGCCTCAAGCTGTCACCCTGGATAGAGTGCTGTGGCATCACAGCTCACAGCAACCTCCAACTCCTGGGCTCAAGCGAGTCTCCCGCCTCCGCCTCCCAAGTAGCTGGGACTACAGGTGCCTGCCACAATGCCTGGCCATTTTTTTGGTTGCAGCCGTCATTGTTGTTTGGCGGGCCCGGGCTGGATTCGAACCCGCCAGCTAAGGTGTACGTGGCTGGCGCCTTAGCCCATTGAGCACAGGCGCTGAGCCAGAGATGAGGTCTTGCTCTTGTTTAGGCTGGTCTTGAACTCCTGAACTCAAGCAATCCACCTGCCTTGGCATCCCAGAGTGCTAGGATTACAGGCCTGAGTGCCACTGCACTGGGCCATCAGTAGACTGATATTTAGACACAACAGTAGGGTAATTAGCTATAAAAACCTTTTAACATGCATTTTTAATTTTGGGGCCTATATGTCAGGGACTTTGGTGGTATAGGTTCTATGTGGCTGCTTCAAGTCAAAGTTTTTTTAAAAGGGTAAACAAAAGCAAACTATGACATCTGAAGAAACAATTACACAGGACAGCTTCAAAGATTTCAAGGATTTGGGAGGTCTGTTGGAAAAGTCCCTTTACCAAATAAATACTCTTCTCCGATTGAGGCCCTGAAAAACCGGAATAGAGGCAAGGCCAAATTTGCAGCTGGCTTCCTTTACCGAGAATGATCCATTAGGGCACCGCCTATTTTTAGGGTGCGGCTGTTAGAATGGGGGCTGCTTCTGCGGAGTGTAACTGGAAAGGTTGGGGGTAGCAACACTTGTGCATTGGGGCCTTGCTTTGAGCGTACTGTCTGGGTTACTGAGGTCCCCTAGTGGCTGGCAGAGGAGGCCCAAACTTTCCAAATTTTCAAATACAGTAGTAAATGCGAAGAGACCACCAGAGGAAGTGGGTGGGGACCAACTTTATCCCCAATCCTTCTGGCTCACTAACCTCATCCCACCCATCTTTAACATCAGTAGGAAGTTGCTGTCATAAATGGATTATGAAGAGATAAGGGCCTGGACTAGAGATGACAGTAAGAATGTAAAGGAAAAAATAAATCTAAATCTTTTCAACTTTTGTCAGAGGCCTAATTTTCTTCAGATGCCACTTTTTCAATTGAAGAATTACATACAAAAAAGAATGGGGATTATTTTAGAACTTGGGGACTATCCTTTTGACAAGACACTTAAAACTCTACTGTGCATATTCTATCCTAAGTGATCCCATCTCTCTAAAAAAGGAAATGCTTTCCATATTCTTCCTGAACGTTTCTTCTGCTCCCTGAGACACAAGGGCTATTGTCTTCCTACCTTTGGCCCCACTGATCCTAGACAGAACCACAGGACGTCCTTGACCTGCACCGAGATGAGGAAAGATTGGGGTGGGGGTGGGCAGTAAATAGCCAAAGGAACTTGGGGGTGGGGCAAGGCTGCAACACTACGGTTTTGGTCCTGTCTTCTCTCTTTATTCAACATCTCATCACTTCCATTCTAAATAAAAAAGAAATAACAAGCAAATAGTTAAACGTAATTAGGAGTAATAAAGTGATAAGGTTGTCGTTAAGTGCTCTCCTCTGACCCCTTCGCCCTGGACTCAGCGGACAGGGTATGAGATTCCCGCCTAGAGCAAGAGGGTCTCACAGTAGGGCATGAGGTTTAGAAAGCCTTTGGATCTGCGTGTGCAGTGAAATAGGAGTATCTTCCTCATTTTTTAGCCTCTTAGGCCAAGAACGCAGTGAATCCGGCCGCTGGCTGCCGGGCTGGGAGGCTGGCCCACGGCCATGTCAAAGAACAGGGGCTCATCTCCGGGTGCAGACAGGTGGGTGCCGGGCGGCGGGGCGGCCTCTCTCGGCGCGGACTTGACCTGGGGTTGGGCTTGTGCCGCCCGTGCGGGGACCGGAGGACTTGACAGATCGCAGCGAAAAAAACATTAAACCCCACCGATTCCCCACTTCGCTCTTCTGCAAAGACGTCGCGGGCGGAGCCGGGAGGGGGCGAGTGAGCAGAATCCCGCGAGGCCGCCTACGCCCGCCACTCGGAGCCCGGAGCGCGAAGCCGCCCCCGGCCCCCGGGCTCCGGGCAACGCGAGCGCCTCGTTCCGCTCGGGCTCCCGAGTGCGCGGCTTCGCTCCTCCGTAGTAAACAAAGTGTCGCCGCCGCCTCCACGCCGGTTTGCCTCCTAGCAATCAAAACACTGAGAGGGCGAGAGACTCGCAGAAACACTCGAGAATTACCAGAAAATAATAACAGAGATTAAAAAAAAAACAAAAAAGTGTGTGAAAGAGAAAAACACCCTTCTACCCCCCACCAACACACCGCCGCCTCCCGGGGGAGCACCGGGCCCGCCCAGGCCGGCGCCCACTGGCTGCCGGGGCGGCGTTGCCGCGCGCCCATTGGCTGCGCGGGCCGTCCGTCAGGGGCGGGCCGGCGCGCGCGCCGCCGCGGGCGGGGGCAGCGGCAGATCCCGTAAGTCGGGCGGCCGCGTAGTCTACAGCCGCCGGCGGCGCCGCCACATTCAACAGGCAGCAGCTCAGCGGGCGCGCCGCGGGGGAGAGCCAGCGGCCCGCGGCGTCTGTCCGGCCGTCCTTTAGTCCGTGGCTCTGTCAACAGGAGTTCGGCGATACCTCTGCCCGGCCCCGGCGGCCCCGGCCAGTCGTCCAGTACGTGCAGCGGACTGGAGAAGCCTCGATGTGGATGCACCCACGAAGTTAAGTTCTGGGCTCGCGCTTGCACTCCGCCGCGCCGCCGCGCCTTCCTCCTGGGTTCAGTCCGCTCGCCGCGCCGACCTCGCTCCCCCAATCTCGGACGGGCTCTTCGCGCCCCCTCCCCCTCCGCCCCCAGTGCTGCGCTCTGCTCCTTTTTGGCTCTCCCGCGGCTGGGGGAGGGGCGGGGGTCACCATGGCTGAAGCGCCCCAGGTGGTGGAGATCGACCCGGACTTCGAGCCGCTGCCCCGGCCGCGCTCATGTACCTGGCCGCTGCCCAGGCCGGAGTTCAGCCAGTCCAACTCGGCCACCTCCAGCCCGGCGCCGTCGGGCGGCGCGGCCGCGAACCCTGAAGCCGCGGCGGGCATGCCCTCGGCCTCGGCAGCCGCTGTCAGCGCCGACTTCATGAGCAACCTGAGCCTTCTGGAGGAGAGCGAGGACTTCCCGCAGGCGGCCGGCTCCGTGGCGGCGGCGGTGGCGGCCGTAGCTGCTGCCACCGGGGGGTTGTGCGGGGACTTCCAGGGCCCGGAGGCGGGCTGCTTGCACCCGGCGCCGCCGCAGCCCCCGCCTCCCGGGCCGCTGCCGCAGCACCCGCCAGTGCCCCCCGCCGCTGCTGCCGCGGGGCCGCTCGCGGGGCAGCCGCGCAAGAGCAGCTCGTCTCGCCGCAACGCGTGGGGCAACCTGTCCTACGCCGACCTCATCACCAAGGCCATCGAGAGCTCGGCGGAAAAGCGGCTCACGTTGTCGCAGATCTACGAGTGGATGGTCAAGAGCGTGCCCTACTTCAAGGATAAGGGCGACAGCAACAGCTCGGCTGGCTGGAAGGTGAGCGGCCTTGGGGGCCCCCAGACGTTGGGGCGCAGTGGGGCAGCTGAGGGGGCGGCTGTGCGGGTTTGTCCGGCCGGAAAGTGCGGGGAGCGAGGGCGAGAAGGGGCAGTTGCGGTGGGGGGCGGCAGTGGATATGTGCGCCCGTCCAAGTGAGAGTTCGACGGGGAAAGGGGCTTGTTTGGGAACTAAGGAGTGAAGATAATACGCCAAGAAGTGGACGTCAGAGCGAGCCGAAAAGTTTGCCGGTGACAAGAAAAAGGGGTTCGCTCGGCTCGCGTGGACTCCGACGGCTCTGCCTTCTTCTCCGGGGCCTCTGCGGGGAGAGGCAGCTTCTCTCGGCCCCCGCAGCGCGTGTCCGCCTGGCCTTGCGCCGCGGAGCTGTTTCAGTCGCGCGGGCGTGGGAGGGGAGGCTAGGGGCCTCGAAGCCCCTCTGCCCTGAGACCAGGCTGCAGGTGGAGGGGACGGTGCACGGTTTCTGGAGGGCAGTGCACATTTTGCTTAGTTTTGATTTTATTCAGAGTTTCCTCGGGTGCGCGGGGCTGGGCGTCCTGACCCAGAGGTAGCGCGTCCGACACGTGCGAAGGGGCGGCCACCGCCTGCGGAGCGCCGGCGCCCGGCAGCGCGGGGAGAGCTCAAGTTCAAGTGTGACCCTCGGCGGGGGCGGGAGCTGGAGCTGGTGGGGAGGGAGGGGCCGCGGGCGCAGGAAGCGAGCGTCGTTAAAGGGCCAGAGTGTCCGGGCCGCGCGCTGCGGGGCCACCACTTCCACGCAGGGAAGTGTCCCAAAACTTGGTCTTGTCCCGGGTACGAGGCTTTTAATTAGAGACCCGGAAGCTGCCCTAGGTGATACAGGGGCTTGGGGATGTAAGTGCTTTCTCTTACCTCGGTACTTAAGTGTTGTCGAGCACAGAGTACGGATAAGGGGTAAGGCCGGGGGCTTGGTGACTTGGTGTTTTGGGGCGTCGGAGTGGAGGTGTGCGTCAAGGGAACGGTCGGGGACTTCCTGCTTCGATGGAGACTTGTGGAAGAGGCTGCCCTTCCTGAACGAGGCAAGGGGGAGATTCAGGGTGAGGACAGGCACTTAGTCCCGACCTCAGAGAAGGTCCCGCGGCTCTCCGGAGAGCGGGCTCTGGGCAAGCTCGTGAGGGCAGGGTCTAGGCTGCGGCCTCCCCAAGCTGTTTCTTGCTGCTCACGGGTGTAGGGATTGCTGTAAAGGCTGCCAGGCTGAGCCAAACACCTTTCCCACCTCTCAACTCCTCATCCTGCCTGTGCAGCATAATAAAGATTGGTTTTTGCTGCGCATTTGTTGTATCAAGGTTATTTTGCATACACTGTCATTGCCACTGTCAGTGAGTGTCAAAACGGCCAAGTTTCTCACTTAGAGAATTTCCTGGAGAAGGAGCTAGGATTAATTTTCCAAAGTGTATTTTATATAGAAAGGTATCACTTATAACCTCATTAGTCGGCATTACATGCTATTTTGCCAAGGATTTCAAAAAGGCGACGTGCCCCCTTAAGGCATAGATAAGCTGGCATGTATCTTTTTAAGCCAGAAAATCGGGATAGTCTGCCAAATCTTACTTTACTTAACGTTTGAATTTAAGTACATGTCTGATTTGCTCATCTGTCAATCCTACTTCAGCTATTATAAAGCATTTACTAGGAGAAAAAAAATCTTTTTTTTTGATATTCAAAGTACAATGTGTACTTACACCATTCTTTTATGTCCTTGGAAGTGGATACAACATACTTCAACTTGTTGGAGTGCCTTTCTTTAAAGAGAGAAAGGGATATTTTTAGTTTTGCCTCTCAAATGGCATTGTCAGGGAATTATTCTTAAACTAGGAATATTACTTAAAGATTTGTTGTTTTTTAAAAAAAATAGTCAAATCACCTTCCTAACCATTTTAGTAGTAGTTTTTAAAAATGCAGGTACACTGTAGTTTTAAAAAAATTTATTTGCTTACCAGAGGTCAGAGCTATTGAGTGTTAAGTAATGACTATCTGAAACTGGAGGCCCCGGTGGCAGCTCCCGTTGGGAACATAGTTGGGCTTTGGAAAGAGCAGGCTGCCTTTCTCTCTCTCTC
Source organism: Perodicticus potto (assembly GCA_963574655.1). Classification (NCBI taxonomy): domain Eukaryota; kingdom Metazoa; phylum Chordata; class Mammalia; order Primates; family Lorisidae; genus Perodicticus; species Perodicticus potto. Next base: position 22,091 of record CAUYRH010085238.1, read on the forward strand.
TCTTTTTTTTTTTTTTTTTGTAGAGACAGAATCTCACTTTATCGCCTTGGGTAGAGTGCCGTGGAGTCACACAGCTCACAGCAACCTCCAACTCCTGGGCTTAGGCCATTCTCTTGCCTCAGCCTCCCGAGTAGTTGGGACTACAGGCGCCTGCTACAACGCCCCGGCTATTCAGGCTGCATTTCTCAAATGAGTAAATGTTTCAGGTGTAATGAGAGGCAGTTGGTGCAAGTCAGATTACAGCAAGTGCATTTTCAGTTTGAGTAAAAGGGTATTTTAAGAAGAAAAGAAACAACCTGAACTGTTCTAAGTCATAACTAGTCTTCTGGTTATATTTTTCATAAAAATAAGTTACTTGTTAAAACCAAGTTTCACTCTCAGATCTGAAAGTCTATCCTGTTGTAAAGATTCATAAGAGAAATTTTACTATGACTTTTAATTTTAAAAATCCTAATTCTTAAATGCAAATCAAAACTTAACTGTTTTAGTACTAAGGAAACATTGCTTTGGAACAAAATATTTCCTGTGATTTACTACTGGGAATTAGACTGAATATTTAAATATATAATTTTTTGTGCTTTACTTCCTGGGGCCTGCTTGAATATTTGAAAGCGATTTGCATAGGACAAACTAGTTGGGAAGCTGTTAAGAGAGTTCAAAAACACTTCAATGTCCTTCTTTAGGCATTTAAGCACTGATTAGGTTTGAGAGATGACCATCTCCTAATCTGTTTTACACTTGTTTTAATCTTGGCTAGAACTGTCATAAGGTCACATATAAAGTGGAACCTAAGACTTTTGGAAAATCCAGGATCTTTTGAACCTAGTGCAGTGTTTATAAATAGTGAAACTTCGTTTCCATGACCTATTTTCTCACATAGAAAGCCTTCTAACCTTGGGAAGTAGTATTGTGAGCTCTGGTTTTTTTTTTTTTTTTTAATGGAAGTTTTGAATTCACTCTTGTGTTTTGTGTTGATGTTATTTGGAACACTTTATTTAGTTTAAAAGAATGATTTTAACTTTAACACCTAACATTTACCAAAACATTTTTAGATTGTTTTATTATGAGATACCTCAAATACTCTTAATTTGAAATGAAGACTCTTTAATTTGGCCTGTGAACTGATAATGGATTTTCTTATATGTTAAAATTCATATTTTTCAGTTTGAGCTCTTAATTTGTAGGTGAGTAGTTTAATTAGCCACACAGATCCCATTACCAAGATGACTGCTTTCTTACTGCGCAGAAACATTTGACTTAAAGAATCCTGGTGAGTCTGAGTAGAGAACCTGAGGCCTCTTTCTACTTCTGGTTTGTTACTGAAATTACCTTGAAATCATTTTTATAAAAAGTTGGGTAAAAATGTGGATACTATTCATGTACGTGGGGGAGCAAGAATGAGGAAAGAGAATTAAAAATGGGTGAGATTATGCAGCTAAATGTGATATTTTGTTTGTTAAAGGCTGAAAATTACTTGAACAAGTCTGGCTAAACATTTTGTTAGGAAATTCCAAAATAGATGGTAAGTCAGAATACCTTTTTTGAGACTCAGAAGAACTTCATTTTTACTTTTTGCCTATGGTTTTGTGGCATATCTTTGGTTTGGGAGATGGTGGAAAGGGTAGCTTTCAATAAAAAAATTTTAGAGACAGGGTTTTACCCTTGTCACCCAGGATGGAGTGTAGTAGCACAATCAATCACTGCTCACTGCAGCCTCAAACACCTAGCTCAGGTGATTCTCCTGCCTCAGCCTCTTGGGTAGCTAGCACTATAGGCCTGTGCCACTAAGCCTAGCTAATTAAAAAAATTTTTTTTGTAGAGATGGGGCCATTTGACACCGAAAAAGAAGGCATTTTAATCTCATGTAAACTTTAAAAAAGTTAAAGTTCTTTGAGACCCCAGAATTGCCAAAAAGGTGTCATCTTGCAGCAGGTAATAATATCACAGGATTTCATGCTCTGCACAGGATCCTATAAATGGGGTTGAGGGGAAAAAATTCTCAGTGGTATGTTAGAATCTGTGTGGGACTAGGCCTGGCATGGTGGCTCACGCCTGTAATCCTAGCACTCTGGGAGGCTGAGGTGAGTGGATTGTTTGAGACCAGCCTGAGCCAGAGCAAAACCTCGTCTCTAAAAATAGTTGCGTGTTGTGGAGGGTGCTTGTAGTGGGAGGCTGAGGCAAGAGGATATTTGAGTTGAGCCCAAGAGTTTTGAGGTTGCTGTGAGCTGTGATGTCATAGCCCTCTATCGAGGGTGACAAAGTGAGACTGTGTCTCAAAAGACTGTCTGTAGATTGTAAACATTTTGCCTGTCGTTGTGCTTTTAACTTCTTTGTCTAAGCTCCTAAACTGCAGTTTTGTACTAGACATTGGAAGAGCATCTATCTGTTGTTTGTCTGGAATTTCTGGGTGCGTAGTTTGTGTGTGTGCGTGCCTGAACTGTTCTGGTTTTCTGAAACACTGCTCTTGCAGACTACCTGGTACCCTGGCATAATGGGAATTAACTGTGTGCTATAGCTTTGGGGCTCTTGGGGATTCTCCTGGAAAGGCAGTAAAAACTCCATAGTGATTGGAGAAAGCAACTGTTCAATTCTGTGGAAGACGGAATGAGTTTCTCGCTTCCCAGCAATTCCAAATTTGCCTTGGCCTTTATTGCCACAACTTTTGTGGAGACTTGTCCAAACCCCCAGGACTTCCCTTGGGTCATACAAGCACCATTGTACATATAAAATTCTTAAGTTTGTGGTGGTGGTCTTCATTTGTGTATCAGAGGACCAGATGAACTTGAAAAAATGTTTATTTTGGTATCTAAGGGATGAAGGCTTTTATTCTAGTGGATATGCTATATACATGTATTCTCGTGTGGAAGAATTCTTTCTCTTTACTGATTGCTGATAAAGACTAACAAAAATCAAGTCAGTGGCACAGAAATTCTTTGTAGAGATTAGTACTTGTTATATGCGTATTTCTAAGGAACATATGAAACTTGAAAGCAAGTACATTTCTTCTTCTTCTTTTTTTTTTAATGTTTAACTCATTTATTAGTTGTAATAGTTGTTTTTTTTTTTTGTTGTTGGCCGGGGCTGGGTTTGAACCTGCCACCTCTGGCATATGGGGCCAACGCCCTACTCCTTTGAGCCACAAGCGCCGCTCAGTACATTTCTTTATATCTGTTTTCTTATGGTTCATCCTTTTATTTTATTTTATTTTGTTTTATTTTTGAGACAGTTTCACCATTTCGCCCTTGTAGAGTGCCTTGATTTCACAGCTCACAGCAATCTCAAACTGTTGGGCTTACGCGATTCTCTTGCCTTAGCCTCCCAAGTAGCTGGGACTGCAGGCGCCCACCACAACGCCTGGCTATTTTTTTTTTTTTTGCAGTTGTCGTTGTTTAGCTGGTCTAGGCTGTGCTCGAACCCGCTATCCTCAGTGCATGTGGCTGGCGCTGTAACCACTGTGCTACGGGCACAACGCCAGGTTCATCCTTTTAAAACACTTTTCCCCCCTGTAGCTTTTCAGTTTGTCCCACTAAGTTTGTCTCAGCTTTACAACTTAGGGGTTAAGTCCTGCAGATACTGAGTCTTGAGTTGACTTCTCAAGGTGTTTGTGCCATCTTTCTTTTTTCTTTCATCCATTATCTTAACAGCTTTTACAACAGCCAAAAAAGGGTGGCGCCTGTAGCTCAGTGAATAGGGCACCGGCCCCATATACCGAGGGTGGCAGGTTCAAACCTGGCCCCGGCCAAACTGCAACAACAACAACAAAATAGCCGGGCGTTGTGGCGGGCACCTGTAGTCCCAACTATTCAGGAGGCTGAGGCAAGAGAATGGCCTAAGCCCCGGAGTTGGAGGTTGCTGTGAGCTGTGTGATGCCACGGCACTCTACCGAGGGCGATAAAGTGAGACTCTGTCTCTACAAAAATAAATAAATAAATCTGCAGTAGTTTTGGTATTAAGCCTCATATAATTGGAAAGCTAAATTTGCAACCTTTTTTCAGCATATCAGATAGTGAATTTTTACCATTATATATTACTTAAATAAAGGCCTAAATTCAATATGTGTCCTTTATTTCATGCCATACTCCTTACAAGAAAAAAATTCATGCAAGAGCTGTGAGTTTGATTAGATTTGGAGTCCTTGATTCCTGGTTTTGCTCTGCTTACTGAAGCTTCACTCTTACGGTCAGCTAAGGCTGGGGTGGGGGTGGTGGAGTTGGGGGACCTGTGTCTTAAGTCTTTCCTATTTTCAACTTGGCTTTGAGAAATCCTCTCTTATCTTGGACTCTTGTTACACTGTACTGCCCTGGTCCTTCCCCCATCTGACTTTTCCATTTGGTTCACGCATTATTTTTCTTCCTTTTATCTGCAGTCCTAAGTATACCTCAGGACTTTTCTTGGTGTTTTTCTAGCTAAGTTTTCTAATTGCCCTGTCTTTTCTGATACTTAAAGGCTGTAAATGTCCCCGTTTTACCTCAAGTTCAACATGTCTGAATCCAAACACGCTGTATTTCCCTCACCTGTCAGGATTAGCTTCTTGTCTTTAGGTGTCCAGTTGGGTTAATGGTCTAGTTAGACCTTTCCCTACTTTTCAGACCTGGATGTCTTCTTCAGCCATGTCTTGTCAGGGTGTTCGGCATCCTCAAATTTGTTAACTCTTCTTTCTAAGATCTCTTGAGACTTTCAGCTCCCAGCCCTTAACCATTTCCTTAGCTTAGCTTTTTATTACTTTAGGCCTGCCCTAGACCATCCTGTCCCCAGGGCTTGGATCATCTTGTGCCTCTACTGGAAATTCTGCAAATCTTGCTTAGTCTGCAAGGCTCAAGTCAGTTCATACCACCAATCTTGGTTCCTGCCCAGAGGAATTTTTGCCTTCTCTGAGCGAACACCTGGTAATCTCTTAGTTTATGCTGTTGTATATTGTAATTTAACTTAATGTTTACATGTGTTAGTGTCTCAGTTATATCACAAGTATATTAGTGGGGAAAAAACTCTTCCTTGAACACGAAACTTTTATATTTCATCTTCCTTTGTGTTAAGAGTATAACAATCTGCATCGCATGAAAATAATTTATGTAGTCTAACAGTGATTATTGTATTTTCAGTAGTTTATTGGAGTATTTTTTTTTTCTATTTGTGGAATGATTGCTCTGTGTGAGATGTGTATTAGATAGATGCATTTGAATAGTAGAAATAACTTAAAACTGAGGATGCAGTGGGGAGACCAGATGTGACATGTGAATACTATATATGGTGGGAGGGATTTAGTGAAGTTATTGGCCACTGAGCTGGGCCTTGAAGGGGAGATTCTCTTCAGATTCTCTATGGACGTTTTCAGATGTTCAGCAAAGTTGAATTCTACTTCAAACATTCATTTGCCTATCGCCTAGTTACTGCTACTACCATTTCATTACACTTGCTTTATCTAAATGCACATTCCATGCCCGTAATCCTCACTCTCTGGGAGGCTGAGGTGGGAGGATCCCTGGAGCTTAGGAATTTGAGACCAGCCTGAACAAGAGTGAGATCTCCTCTCTATTAAAAATAGAAAGATTAACCGTATGTTATGGCAGGCAACTTTAGTCCCAGCAATTTGGGAGGCCAGGAGTTCAAGGTTGCTGTAAGTTAAACTGACACCAGGGCACTCTAGTCTGGGGCAAATGCACGTCTGTCTTCCTACCCTTCAATCTTTTGTTGTTGTTGTTGTTGTTGAGATAAAGTCTCACTTTGGCACCCTCTGCAGAGTGCTGTGACTTCATAGCACACAGCAACTTCAAACTCTTTGGCTCAAGTGACTCTCTTGCCTCGGCCTCCCAAGTAGCTGGGATTACAGGAGCTCACCACAGTGCCTGGCTGTTTTTAGAGACAAGGTCTTGCTTTGGCTTAGGCTGGTCTTGCACTCCTGAGCTCAGACAATCCGTCCACCTCGGCCTCCCAGATTGTTTTTTTCTTTGGGTTTTTTTTTTTTTTTTTTTGAGATAGAGTTTCAGTATGTTCTTGGTATAGTGCTGTGGTATCATAGCTTACAGCAACCTCCAGCGCCTGGGCTTAAGTGATCGTCTTGTCTCAGCTGCCTGAGTAGCTGGGAATACAAGTGCCCACCAGAATGCTGGGCTAGTTTTTAGAGAAAGGGTCTCTCACTTGCTCAGGTGACCACTTGAACCCCTGACCTCCGGCAGTCTACCCATCTCTCAGCGTCCCAGAGTGCTAGGATTACACATGAGCCACTGTGGGCCCCCCCACCCCACCTTGAGACATAGTCTTACTTGGCCCCAGGCTAGAGTACCCTAGCATTGGTCTAGCTCACAACAACCTCAAACTCCTTTCTCAGCCTCCCAAGTAGCTGAGGCTACAGGTGTCTGCCATGACGCCTGGCTAATTTTTCTTTTCTTTTTCCTTTTTTTTTAGCTTATTTATTTATTTATTTTTGTTGTTTGTTGTTGTTGCAGTTTGACTAGGGTCAGGTTCAAACCCGCCACCCTTGGCTCGGCGCCTGTGGCTCAACGGGCTAAGGCGCCAGCCACGTACACCTGAGCTGGCGGGTTTGAATCCAGCCCGGGCCCGCCGAACAACAATGACGGTTGCAACCAAAAAATGGCTGGGCATTGTGGCAGGTGCCTGTGGTCCCAGCTGCGAGGGAGGCAGAGGCAAGAGACTCACTTGAGCCCAGGAATTGGAGGCTGCTGTGAGCTGTGATGCCACAGCACTCTATCCAGGGTGACAGCTTGAGGTTCTATTTCAAAACAAAACAAAACAAACAAACAAAAAAACCTGCCACCCTCAGTATATGGGGCCAGCGCCCTACTCACTGAGCCACAGGCGCCACCCTTTTTTTTTTTTTTATTGGAGACAGGGTCTCACTTTGTCGCCCTCAGTAGAGTGTCATGGTGTAAATATATTAGTAGGGAAAAAACTCTTCCTTGAAATATGGATCTTTTATATTTCATCTTCCTTTGTGTTAGGAGTATATTTCTTAATCTCATCTTCGTTTGTTGCCCTCAGTAGAGTGCCATGGAGCTCACAGCAACCTCAAACTTTGGGGCTCAAGTGATTCTCTTGCCTCAGCCTCCCAAGTAGCTGGGACTATAGGCACCCACCACAAGGCCCAGCTATTTTTTTTTTTTCTTTTGGTAGAGACGGAGTCTCACTTTATTACCCTCAGTAGAGTGCCGTGGCGTCACACAGCTCACAGCAACCTCCAACTCCCAGGCTTAGGCGATTCTCTCGCCTCAGCCTCCCGAGTATCTGGGACTACAGGCGCCCACCACAAGGCCCAGCTATATATATATATATATTTTTTTTTTGGTAGAGACGGAGTCTCACTTTATTACCGTCAGTAGAGTGTCATGGCGTCACACAGCTCACAGCAACCTCCAATTCCTGGGCCTAGGCAATTCTCTTGCCTCAGCTCCCGAGTAGCTGGGACTACAGGCGCCCGCCACAACGCCCAGCTATTTTTCTGTTTTGCAGTTTGGCTGAGGCCGGGTTCGAACCCGCCACCTTCGGTATATGGGGCCGACGCCCTAATCCATGACCCACAGGTGCCGCCCAGGGCCAGCTATTTTTAGAGATGGGGTCTCGCAGTGTGCTCAGGCTGGTCTCAAACCGTGAGTTCAGGCAATCCACCCACCTTGCCCTTTCAGAGTGCTGGGATTACAGGCATGAGCCACTGTGCCGGCCTGAAGGGAAATATTTTATTTATTTATCTTTGAGACAGAGCCTCACTTTTTGGACCCCACGTAAAGGTGTCAGTCATGTCATAGCTCACAGCAATCTCAGACTCTTGGGTGCAAGCGATTGTCTTGCCTCAGCCTCCCTAGTAGCTGGGACTACACGAACCCACCACAACACTGGTTATTTGTAGAGGCAGGGGTCTCACTTTAGCCCAGGCTGGTCTAGAACTCGTGATCTCAGGCGATCTGCCCGCCTCTGCCTCCCAGATTGCTGGGATTACAGGCGTGAGTCACCTTGCCGGGCCCACTGATTTTTCTATTTTTAGTAGAGTTGGGGTCTCCTTCTTGCTCAGGCTAGTCTTGAACTTCTGAGCTCAAGTGATCTTCAAGTCTTGGCCTCCCAGAGTATGAGCCATGGCACCCAGCCATTCCATTTTATTTTTTAAATTTAATTTTGGGACGATGGACTGGCAGTCATAAAGCCAAGAAGGTAGAGGAAGCATCAGTTTCTCCAACTGATAGATGTATGAAATTCAATTTGGATTGTGTAGGTAGGAGGCTCTCTATTGTCAGATTAAACTTGGCCTTTAGTTATATTATACTATGAACGTTTGATTTTAAAACTGACGGCACAGAGTTTGGTAAAATGTGGAACAGATTACATAATAGAGTTAATGTGAATAGTTGGCAATTATAAAATATTTAGCTCTTTGCTTGATTTGTTTTTTAAAATTAACTTTCATGCCCAGCATCTTGGTAGAATGATTCAAGGAAAGAAAGATTACTATTAAACTTTTTTTTTTTTTGTGACAGAGTTTCAATCTGTCACTCTGAGTAGAGTGCCATGGTGTGGTGTCATAGGTCATAGCAACCTCATACTCCTGGGCTCAAGCGATCTTCTTTTCTCAGTGTCCCAAGTAGCTGGGACTACAGGTGCCTGCCACAATACCCGGTTATTTTGGTTATTTTGTTAGATATGAGGTCTTGCTCTTGCTCAGCCTGGTCTTGAACTCCTGAGCTCAAGCAGTCCGCCCACCTTGGCCTCCCGGAGGGCTGGGATTACAGGATTTGAGCCAGCTCCGCTGAGCTCAGGGTACACCAGGATTTCACACTTACATGTTTGTTAATGAGACCAGGTGAACCTAGTCAAAACCCAACTAGAAAACAGCCTGGAATTGGGCGGTTGGATTTTTTAAAATCACAATTAATGTTTGTGGAGTCAGTGAAATGCAAAATTACAACTAATCTTTGTTCTTTTCATTTGTAAGTAGAGACATTATGTAAAACATTTTTATCCTTCAAGTCATCTTGGCTCTAATTTTGGAGGGAAGAAGTGTAGGGTCTTACTCCCTCTGGGAGGAGAGGTAGAAGTTACTTTGTAGATCTGTGGGGGGATTGAGCTTTTCTTCCCGGGTAGCCCATCCCCACTGATGCTGTGTGAGGTGAGGCCTTCAATACTATCTCAAAAGTGTTGTGGCTCAGAGGTCTGCCCTGCAGCACCCTGATGTGGAAAGTGCAGCGTCTTCACCAAGCCCACTTCTCTTGAACAGCCTTGGCCTAGCACACTCGGAAATTTTGACACTGCTGCCTTTTTCATTGTGACTTGGTTCCAGCATCTCTTTATATTATCTTTAAGATCAAAATGAAAATCTCTTTCTACCTTGATTTATTTTCCCCCTTCATGATACTTGTCTCAGTTAAAATGTTGTTGTCAGTGTGGCTTGAGTTACAGAGCTGGTCCTAATGGTGTACCCCGTGACTGTCTGTTTCCATTCTTCTTTTTTGTTTGGTTAAAGACATTTCTTGGGTAAATAGGTTTTCGCAATTGCTGTTCCTCACAAATCTGGGAAATGGGTCATAGTTTTGGTAATCTCTACTTTCATTGTGTTAGAGATTTGATAAGCGGCTGGGTTGAGGAAACATGTTTTTCTGTTTACAACCCTGGTTCCTCCACCTTGAAGTTTACAGGACTGCCTTGGCTCTGCTGCTGGTGAGGCTCCTCCCTATTGGTTTGCTCAGTGAAAAATTTGAAAGTAGCTAAATTCACCTGCCATCAGGGAGAGAATCTCAGTGGTTGCATTTTGTAACTGCAGTAAAAAAGCCAAGGAGCACGATTGACACTGTCTTATTTGGGTTCGTGGCAAAAGGGAAGCCTGATGAAGGAAAGAGGGAGAGGGAAGATAAAGATCTCTGCGTTCTCTGCTGTCTGAAGCCGTAGCAGAGGCCTGGAGGGGGACTGGGCTTGGCTTTCTCAGGGTTTCTCGCCTCTCCTTTTATATCACTTTTCCTTTTTAAATCTAGAAAATTAGTGCTTTTCCTCCACCAGTACCATGCCCTAGAGGCCTTAGGCAGGTGGCTGAGAAAGACCCATCTGGTTGTTTGAGTGAGGAATTCCACACACAGAATTGAAGGTTTCATCCTTGCAGGGTGGCAAGGGTGGTAGTGAAAAGGGACCCTGCATCTGTGTCTGCAAAGACATGTAATGAAACTTCCAATCCAACTTGGCGGGAGACATTATGATGGAATCACCTACTTCCCAGGTTTGTAAATATTGGGTCTTTCAAAGCTTAAAAACAAGTTAACCACATAAATATTTGAAAATGGTCTATACGAGTAAATGTCAAATATTCGAGACAGTTTGGTTGCTTGGAAGCACGGTCAGAGGAAATGGTTTGCATATGGTTTAGCTAGAGGCTCTTATTTTGGTAGATTCTTGAGGTAGTGATAGTCAGAATGTGGATTTTATTCTATTTTGACATGAAAAAGTTTTTCAGTTATTCTCATATAATCTTATGCATAGGATTGTATTTAACATTAAGTTAGGTATATTTGGTCACCATAATTTTGTCTCAGACATGATGTACCTTCATCAGATGTGAGGCTTAACTTGGGAATCATCAGTGAGGCAAACCAGTGAGGATCCAGTGTCAGGTTTCAGCCCTGGGTGCTGTGATTGGACTGCATGAGAAGCAGGGCTACCTTAAGGCAAGAATTACCTCTTTTGTCAGAGGGACTCCCTTTCCGCAGGCTGGGCGGAAGGGGTGGGAAGAGAAGGGAGCTTGTAGAACCAGTAAATATCCACTGGGGTTGTTTGTGTCCTTGGTGCCAAGCTGGTTGCATTGGAAACACTTTCTCTGGACGGGTAGGTGTGCAGAGCATCATGAAATTTACACGAGATGAATGGGAAAGCTTCCTGTGGACCATTCCACCCACAGAGTACTGTGATCTGTGTGACTGAATTGGTCTCTCTCCTTCAACCTTTTAGAATTTAATTTTCACTTTAGTGGCCCTTTAGGATATTATACATAGAATTTGAAAGATTCCTATAGTCGCAATCTCTTTTGTTACCTGCGTGCTTGGAGCAGTTCCTTGAATCTGTGGAACTTGTGAGTTAGAATGAATTACAAATTATGCCTAGGTTTATATTTGCCATATACATTTGTAGTAACGTTGAAGGCTTTCTGATTATAATGTTAATTTTTTTTTTTTTAAGAGATACAGTCTCACTTTGTTGCCCTCTGTAGAGTGCGGTGGCATCACAGCTCACAGCAACCTCCAGCTATTGGGCTTAGGTGATCAACCTCCAGCTCTTGGGCTTAGGAGATTCTTTTGCCTCAGCCTCCCAAGTAGCTGGGACTACAGGCACCCACTACAATGCCTGGCTATTTTTTTTTATTTTTTGTAGAGACAGACTCACTTTATCACCCTCGGTAGAGTGCCGTGGCCTCACATAGCTCACAGCAACCTCCATCTCCTGGGCTTAGGCAATTCTCTTGCTTCAGCCTCCCGAGTAGCTGGGACCACAGGCACCTGCCACAACGCCCGGCTATTTTTCTGTTTTGCAATTCAGCCGAGGCTGGGCTTGAACCCACCATCTTCGGCATATGGGGCTGGCGCCCTACTTGATGAGCCACAGGAGCCGCCCCGCCTGGCTATTTTTTGTTGCAGTTTGGCCAGGGCTGGGTTCAAACCCGCCACCCTCAGTATATGGGGCTGGCGCCCTACTCACTGAGCCACAGGCACTGCCCTATAACACTAATTTTTTTTTTTTTTTGTAGAGACAGATTCTCATTCTGTGGCCGTTGGTTGAGTGCCTTGGCGTCACACAGCTCACAGCAACCTCCAACTCCTGGCCTTAGGCGATTCTCTGGCCTCAGCCTCCCGAGTAGCTGGGACTACAGGCGCCCGCCACAATGCCCGGCTAATTTTTTTTGTTGTTGCAGTTTGACCAGGGCTGGGCTCGAACCCACCACCCTCAGTATATGGGGCCCCACCCATTGAGTCACAGGCGCGGACCCCACAATCCAGATTATTACAATAGATTTAAAAAGTGTGATTACCTAAGCTTCAAAGATTATTATTTAGGTAGTCCCTTGGAATTGGCCCTATCCTTGTACTTAAGGAGGGGTCCCCCAGACACTGTCCCTGGTCTGTCTTTCTTCTTGATCACTTTAGCCTGAAATTCTCCCTTGGTGCCTAACTAGAAAAAACTATTCTGATGTAATCCATTCAGCTTAGCTGCATTTTAGGCCTTTTATTTTTTTTATTTTTATCTTTATTTTTTTTTTTCTTTGAGACAGAGCCTCAAGCCGTCGCCCTGGGTGGAGTGTCGTGGCATCACAGCTCACAGCAACCTCCAACTCCTGGGCTTAAGCGAGTCTCCTGCCTCCGCCTCCCAAGTAGCTGGGACTACAGGCGCCCACCACAACACCCGGCCATTTTTTGGTTGCAGCCATCATTGTTGTTTGGCGGGCCCGGGCTGGATTCGAACCTCCAGCTTGGGTGTACGCGGCTGGCGCCTTAGCCCGTTGAGCCACAGGCGCCGAGCCACATTTTAGGCCTTTTAATAAGTAGCTTAAGTTTATGCCATTGCCTTCTTTGATGTGATTGGTTTATTTTGAACTTAAGGTAGAGGGTGTGGGAGATGTGGTATAAAATGGAGAGAATATTATATTGATAGAGATGTAGCCCATGTTTATGTTGAATTCCTGCCCAACACACAAACTATTGGAAGATGTACGTTTGACGTACATCAACTCCTGTATTTGTCACCATTTGATTGAACACCTTATACATTTCTGAGAAAAAATCACTGTGCCATGTTGTTCCACTGTGTAAATGATCCTTGGTCATATGAATATTCAACATATTTATAGGAGGACTCTCACGTCCTTTGTGATGAGAGTAATGGAGACATTTTAATTAAAGACAAGCTGTTGATGGTCATGGTTCTTAGACTAACCATGACTTCTGCCTGCCTATATATAAAAGAGGCAAGAATAGAAAAAGGAAAACACCTTCAGTCTCAGAAGTCATCTATTACGATTGACAACTTGGGGGCCTCCAGTTAAGCCTCTCTTATACTCCCCAACCCTAGTTCTGTTTCAAAGAACTCATTTTAAAGAGTACTTGGAAGAAAAAGTAACTAAGTTAGACGGATAAAACTAGAACTTAAAACACTTCAGATTATAAGGTAATGCATGGGAGGAAGCCTTTGTGATCCTTAACTTGTGACTATACCCCTGGGATTTCAAATGAAGACACCCTTCCCTCCCCCTTAGTCTTGTGCCCTGTTAAGCTTGTTTCGGTGTGGCTTGCTGGGACTCATTAAAAAAGTGACTTTTGTTCAACTTGCAAGTTTGTGATGGGCCTTTTGCAGGAAAGCTCACTTCCGGGGGAGGGGGAGTGGGGGTGTTCCTGCTCTCTGAGGTTGCTGTCTTGTTACTCTGGCCTGAAACAGGTTAGCGGCCACCTTCTTACAGACCTACGTCACATCCTGGGCCCCCTCGTTAGACCGTTTATTGAATTTGAGTGTTACTAGGACAGCATACCCAGGTAGGTCTAGAAAACTTAATTTTTAATTTTAATGCCACTCCATCTTTCATAAAGCTAAAGCTTTTGGAGTTAACAGTATTCATTTTGGCTATAAAAATATTAATAGTATTTTGTTCTGGTCGAACACAGGGCATGACCTTTGACATCCTGCTTGGATATGCCTGGGAATTCGACATCCTTCAATTTAGATGGAATGCCCTTGTTTTGTTTCCTGTGGTGTGGGGAAATACACATTTTGGCTCTTCAGCAGAGGAAGACAGGAAAAAAGTAAAATTGGAATGCACAAAGAAGGTGTTAATGACTTTATTTCCGCAGGGTATAAGGTGGCTAGGCCTGCTTTTTGTAGAAGTCTGAGTTTAGGAAAGTATTAGTGCACATTATGAAGAAAATGCTCTAATCATAATTAGTTTTTGCTTTTTTTGATCTGGATTTATTTTTTAACTAACTAGTTTGACATTTTAGGGTTTTTTGAACTGGTTTGCACTGCCTTTTTGTGATGCCTTCACCAGTATTATTTGTGCTAAGGATCGCCTGTCGAGAAGAGCTGTGAAAGAGAACCTCAAGTGACTGTTTTTCCCTGAGGGATGGGAGCGTTTTGCTACGACCAACTGCAAGTTTACGTCTGTGATTCTGTTTCCTGAATATGTCAGAACCGCCATCAGTGCTTATTCCTGTACGGGAGGACAAAACGGCTTTCTTCTCTCCCTCTAGGTGTATCTCTTTTAGTGGGGGTGCTGGGCTGTCTAGTTAAATTTACACAGGTTAGATTAACAGGAGAAAGAAAAAATTTTAATTATGTATGTACAGGAGTCACACAGGATATGAGACTCAAGAAAGGTCAGATGATTGAAGATTGTGTAACATCTTCTGCTACACGTTATAGGATTATGCAGATAAAGGGAAAAAGACAAAACCTTGGGGCGGTGCCTGTGGTTCAGCGGAGTAGGGCGCCGGCCCCATATGTCGGAGATGGTGGGTTCAAACCCAATCCTGGCCAAAAAAAAAAAAAAAAAGACAAAAACTTGTACCACTCTCATTTTGGACCAGACTCTGCAGGCAGAGATCTGGGCGCCTTGATGTGGTAAGAAATCTTAATTGCAACCTGCGTTTTGTCAGCAGTCCTAGAGCCAGCGGTGTCTCAGCCAGTGAAAGAGGCCCAGCTCTAAGCGCCGAAGGCTGCAGGGGAGTGAAGAATGGCTTCCCTCTACCCTCCTAAGTTCTTTGGCTAGTCTGTGGACTAAATTGACATGAGGCAGAATCTTAACCAAAGGAAAAAAATGGTTTAATGACTTATATGCACAGGGGACTCCCACAAAATGTGAGATGAGTCAGATTCTTAAAGCTTACATAGCATCCTGAGCTACAGAAAAGAACAGGGATTTGGGGCTTGGGGAGTGCAGGAGGTCTTCACACAAGTTATGGGCATGGGGGTGAGGCAAGGAATTGGGTGGTAAATAAAGTTTATCTTGTCATTGTAGATAAAGAAAGTTTCAGGTAATAGCCTGGGTGTCCAGTGGCTCATGCCTGTAATCTTAGCACTTGGGGGAGGCCAAGGCAGGTGGTTTGTTTGAGCCCAGGAGTTTGAGAGCAGCCTTAGCAAGAGCAAGACCCCGTCTCTACTAAAAATAGAAAAAAATAGACTACAGCAGCAAGCTGCTGTAGTCAGTCCCAAGCTGCTCAGGAGGCTGAGGCAGGAGGGTTGCTTGAATCCAGGAGTTTTGACGGTATTGTGAGCTGTGATGCCATGGCACTCTACCCAGGGGAACAAAGTGAGACTCTGTTTAAAAAAAAAAAGAAAAGAAATAACCACAAAAACAAAAAAACTCAGGTAATAAACATTTTAAGCAGCCCTTCCCCTCTTATCCATACTTTACTAATGTACATTTCTTATATAAATGTGACTTTCTTTTACAAAAGGGAAGCTTTTCAGAGCTCTATGTCTGTGTCTGTACTTTCTTAGAGCAACCAGCTGGTATATTTTGGGGTGACATGGTCAACATAGTCTGCTCATGTTTTAGGGCGATGTGTCCTGAGCCCCAACATCACCTTCGAATCAAATATCCAAAACTTTGTTTCAAGCGGAAAGAGAATTTTGAAGACAGTTTTATAACATTTCTCTTTTAAAAGGGGTGTAATGGCTTTGAGCCAAAAACTACGACCCCCCCCCATTACCCTAAATAGCCCATTAATAATAACAAAAAGCTTGCTTTATGCTCTTTAATTTTTTTTATTTCCTGTCTGAGCCTGGCCTAGTTGAAAGGTGGGTCAGTCTAACAGTGGATGAATTGAAAGTGTTGGTTGTAGAGTCTGTGTGGTCATTTTTCATTTATTCTCTTAGTGCAGAGTGTTTTTGAAGGTGCAAATCTAAATGGCTCATATTAAGAGAATGCTTTTTTTTGGTCACCTCCCACTCCCCCTTTCTGCTTCTTCATTTCCTTTTTGTTTTCCTTCTCTTTTGCAGCCTTTTCACTTAAAATACTTGATTCCAATACATTTCTGTAATCTTATTAATGTGAATTAGGTGAAAAGTTTCTTTACAGGTCATACTGAAATCATAGGTTGTCACACCTCCCTGGCAGGCAGAGTGGGTGGATTACCTGGGCTCAGGAGTTCAAGACCAGCCTGAGCAAGAGCGAGACTCCGTCTCTACAAATAGCCAGGGCTTGTGGCGGGCGCCTGTGAGCTCAGCTACTTGAGAGGCTGAGGCAAGAGAATGCTTGAGCCCAAGAGTTTGAGGTTATTGTGAGAGCTGTGACACTCTTACCGAGGGTGACATAGTGAGACTCTGTCTCAAAAAGGTTACTACTGGTTTCAGGTGTGACTTCTACGTTCACTGTAATAATCCCATTGTATTTATTACTGCCTTTGGAAATGGCCACTAAGTTAGTAATAGAACTCATTCCATTTAGAAGTATTTGTGAGGAGAAGATTCTGCATTTGAACAAATGGTACCCAAGTACAGGTCTCTAACCCAGGAGTTGTGGCCGGCACCTGTAGGCACCTATCTGACAAGCTGTATGTGTAGGAGTCCCTAGTGTTGGCATTCTTGTTTGTTTCTTGGGCTTTGTTTAGCTCAAGGGCTTTCACGTTTATTGAACTGTAATAGAAGAGCTGAAGTTATGGAGTTAGTTTGAACAAGATTTTAAAACTATCACTAGATGCAGGAGCCTTTGCTTTGCCATTGGAGATTTTAAGAATCTGCTACTTCCCACATTGCTAAAAAGCTCATTTGTATATTGAGCCTATGATTTATCCTAAAACATCCCCCTTTTCCAACTCCTCGTTCTGGACTTGGGAACTACAAATATGTGAAATAAGCTTAGTGCATTTTTCCTTCAGATGCGGGAAGTCCGTCACCGCAAGTCTTCTTTCCTCTCTAACTAGTCCTGACTCTCAGTAAGCTCCTCAGAAGACTTAGATTTCTGTACTTCTTTTCTCTTTTTCTTTTCTTGACAGAGTCTCCCTCTGTCCACCCGTGGTTGAGTGCAAGGGCATCATCGCTCACAGCAACCTCAAACTCCTGGGTTGCAGTGATCTTCTAATCTCAGCCTCCTGAGTAGCTGGGACTACAGGTGCCCGCCACAACTCCTGGGTTAGAGTCCTGGACTTGGGTACCATTTGTTCAAATGCGGAATCCCAAACTAAGTCTTCTCTTTTGGACAGGGAATGCTTAAAAAAGTACACAGCGGGGTCGGTAGTGCCCTGGTCTAGGGACACTTTCTTCTGGTAGGGTAGCCTGAGAAAACTTGTGCTGGCTTTCGGATCCTGTGTACACCCTGACATGGAAGAGAGGTAGGTGCAAGTACACAGTGCGCAGAGGCCTGGGCTTGTTCTCGCCGTGTTTGGAGGACAGTGGCGATGCACTTCACGTGGTGTGCGCAAGCAACAAGCCACGTCAAACAAGGCCTGGAGGAAGAAATCTGCAGGGGAATGAGCTAAATGGAAGCTGTCCTGTTTTGTGTATTTTAGACTTTTAAGCTAAAAATCTATAAGTATGTGTTTGTCTTACCATCTTTTTATTAACCTCAGTTTGTTCTGGTAAACAGGACCTTTGAAATGGGCAGGGGAAGGGAAGGAAGCAGTGTTCCCAGCATCTGATAGCCTGGATGTGCAGATGTGAGTTTCCACTGAGTCTCCACTCACCAAGTCCACCCCTTGTTGTGACATGTAGTGAAATTGACCCATACTTGACTTTTGGGAAGAGAGAACTGCAAACTTGTGCAGAAATACCAAGGTGTGAGTTAAGGAATCATAACCGTTTTGGTGTGATTCTGGGTGTGCTTTGTCATCAGCCATTCTCATGGACCTGAAAGTGCTTTTGTGCTTTTCAGCAGTCAGTCTATCTTTTTTTTTCTGGTGTTGAATCTTCAACTCTTTTCTCATGCAGTTGGCTGGTTTAGCAAATTCTTCAACCTTTCTGCCTCATCTGTGCTAAATGCTAAAATTTGTAACTGAGAAGCTGGCGGTGGTGGCTACCTTTACATTCTGAAGTTCTTGATTTAATTTCTGGCTTAGAGGGACTGGGACCATGAGCTGGAGAAATTTCTTTATTTTTTTTTTTTTGCTTATTTTTTCTTTTCTTGTAGAGACAGAGTCTAACTTTATCGCCTTCGGTAGAGTGCCGTGGCGTCACAGCTCACAGCAACCTCCAACTCCTGGGCTTAGGCGATTCTCTTGCCTTAGCCTCCTGAGTAGCTGGGGAGAAATTTCTTATTGTCAAGATGGTTTAGTTTTTGTGCATGGATGAAGATGGGAGAGACTGCTGCCCCTGTGTTTTGAGTGAATAATTCCATACATAGATGTATGTTGTGACGATTGAGGTTAAGACCCAGTCAAATAGCCAGGCTTTTGGTAATTGGGATCTGTAGTACCAAGGGCTCTAAGCTCCCGTACAATTACTTTAGAAGTGCCTGAGCTGGGCGGCGCCTGTGGCTCACCGAAGGTGGCGGGTTCAAACTCGGCCTCCGCAAAACTGAAGAACAGAAAAATAGCCGGGCGTTGTGGCGGGTGCCTGTGGTCCCAGCTACTCGGGAGGCTGAGGCAAGAGAATCGCCTAAGCCCAGGAGTTGGAGGTTGCTGTGAGCTGTGTGATGCCATGGCACTCTGCCAAGGGTGATAGAGTAAGACTGTCTCTACAAAAAAAAAAAAAAAAAAAAGAAGTGCCCGAGCCAACAGTGTGACCCTGATCTCACGAGACTCAGCACATCATGCATTTTTTTCTGGCTGCAGTTGGATTTGGCATTTACCCTGTCTACCCTATCTCTGGCTCCTAATCGGTTGTTTCACTCTCCTACTCCATTTACCCCTGGTAACATTTTCCTTTCTATTAGAGGCAACAGAAGTCCTCTTTCCTGGTCATGTCCGTCCACATGGAAGCTTTGCCTGCTTGACTCTGCTTGGGATGGGGTGAGGCGGCAGAGGAAGCATCTAGTCTTTCCTTGATCACAGATCTCCCCCCCTGTAATTTTGGACAGTGATAATTAGCCAGCCAGTTACCATACTTATACAACCCACTGGTAACATTTGGGTGTACTTCCTCCCAGGCGTTATAGAGTCAGAGATGATGTCACACACAATTAGACTCAGTTTCCATACAGAGTCTCACTCTGTCACCCTGGGTAGAGTGCCGTGGTGTATAGCTCACATCAACCTCAAGCTCCTGAACAATCTTCTTGCCTTAGCCTCTCAAGTAGCTGGGAGTACAGGTGCTTACCACACACCTGGCTAGTTTTTCTATTTTTAGTAGAGATGGAGTCTCGCTCTTGCTCAGGCTGGTCTCAAACTCCTGAGCTTGAGCAATCCACCCGCCTCAGCCTCCCAGAGTGCTGGGATTACCAGTGTGAGCCTCCACGTTCGCCCTTAGGTACAGTTTTCTCTTCTGCTTTTTCTTGTTGCCCTGTCCCATCACAAGTTCTTCCAAAACACAAAAATAGCACAAGACTCTCGGAGTGCTCTTATCAAACTTGCCACAGATAGATGAAGGTTTTGGTCTTTTCTTTAGTTCTGATCTGGGGTTTTTTTTTGTAGAGACAGAGTCTCACTCTGTAGAGTGCTGTGAAGTCACAGCTCACAGCAACCTCCAACTCCTGGGCCTAGTTGATCCTCTTGCCTCAGCCTCCTGAGTAGCTGGGACTACAGGCGCCCGCCACAATGCCCGGCAATTTTTTTGTTGCAGTTCAGCGGAGGCCGGGTTTGAACCGGCCACCCTTGGTGTATGAGGCCGGCACCCTACTCACTGAACCATAGGTGCCACCCCTGATCTGGGTTTTTGATCTAAACATACTCTACATAATCCTGAAGCCCATAAATAATAACCGGAAGCCTCAAACTTTCAGGTCCTCTGAATTTTAAGCCCAGTGTTTTGGAGAAGGCTACTACATGTGTGATACGGCATAATCACTCAGCTCCTTGCTCTGAGCACCTCAGCTTGTCCTCTGAGGACTTCCCAGCAGTATCATTAACCCCACTGTACAGATGAAGCTAGTTAAATCAGTGCTATGACTTGTCTAAATACTAGTTATTTAGTTATGAATCTAGAATAGAACTGAGGACTCCTAATATTTACTACAAAATTATATATCTAGGTTAGGCACATGAGGGCATTATAAAAAACAACTGCCGGGGGAATGCTGATAGTCCTGAAGTGAGTTTTGGAACCACCCCGCTGACCTAAGGCATCCTCCCAGGGCATGCTAGAAAATACGTCTAATCAGTGCCTTCTGTCCAAAGATCTCCAGACATACAGTCCTCCTTCCTTGGCCTCCCAAATTGCTGGGATTATAGGCGCAAGCTACCACACACAGCTAGTTATGTTTTTTTCTCTTTTCTCTTTTTTTGAGACAGTCTCACTTTGTTGCCCCCAGTAGAGTGCCATGGCGTTATAGCTCACAGCAACCTCAAACTCTTGGGCTCATGCAATTCTCTTGTTTTAGCTGAGACTACAGGTGCTTGCCACAACACCCAGCTATTTTTTAGAGTCTGAGTCTTGCACTTGCTCAGGCTGGTCTTGAACCTGTAAACCCAGGCAGTCGACCCTCCTTGGCTTCCCCGAGTGCTAGGATTACAGGCGTGAGCTACTATGCCCAGCCTTAGATTGGGTTTTGGTTGCATTTGCTACGTATCCTAGTAATTCTTAGGAATATGCCAAAAAACCCCACAACCCTATAGAACTGAACCTAGTTTTCAAAGTAGTGAAGTTACACATGTCGTGGCTATAAAAAATAGCTAATGGTTATTGTATACTTAACCGTCTCAGGCTCTGGAATAAATGCTCTTTATGTATTATTTTATCACACAAACATAAAGTAGATATTATTATATGCCCAACATGTAGATGAGGTAACTGAGATACCAAGTGACTTGTGCACATCACAATTAGTGATGGAACCAAGATGCCAGAGGGTTTTTAGTCTAGGACTCTGACTCCTACCTACTTCATTTTGCTTTCTTGAAGACAGTGATCATCTCTGGAATCTTAGAGGAAAAAACAAGGACTTGAATTTAAAGTTGGAAATACTAAGGTAAAATAAAATCAACTGACAATTAATAGAATCCAAACAGTGCACATCCTGATCGTTGTAGATTGAAGTCTTACTGGCTTGTCTAGCTGGTTAACTAAGACTCTCAGAGATGAAAAAGTACTTTGACATCATGAGCCTTTACATTAGTGAATTTTCTTGTCTCCAAGGAGAAAAATTTGGGTGCACTTGTGGTGATGATTAATGAATAGTTGGGAGGAGTTGACCAAGTGACATGGTTGTGGCTCAGATGTGGCAAAGAATTGCTGCCCCTTGATTTCCTTACCAGAAAGGCTGTAGACCTGTAGTCAGCTCCACTATCAGTTGTCACCGTCACAGTAGTTTCTGTCACAGGGTGTGGACATATCCCTTTGACACTGTGTTGGCAAATAGAAATAACATACACTGACCCATTTGGACAGAAGATTGTTTTGGGGGTGAGCTTAAGCTTCAGGAAGGCTACTGAGCTCTCGTTTAATGGACAAAGACAAAACGAATGAATTTTTTTATTTGAGGCGGAGTCTCGCCAGCCTGAGCTACTGTGCCGTGGCATCAGCCTGGCTCATAGCAACTTCAAACTCTAGGGTTCAAGTGATCCTCTGCCTCATGCTCCCCAGTAGCTGGGACTACATACAGGTGCCTGCTACTATGCTTGGCTAATATTTTTTTCTGTTTTTATTAGAGATGGTGTCTCGCTCTTGCTCAGGCTAGTCTCGAACTCCTGAGCTCAAGTGATCCTCCCACCTCAGCCTCCCAGAATGTTAGCAAAATGAAATTCTTAGGCTGTCATTCACATTTTACTAAGTGCTGGTCACTGTTCCTCATTGTTTGGTACTATCTCCAATGGATGGGCAGAAAACTAGGCCACAAGAGGCCTGCTTCAAACCGCCCCCCAGAGTTGTAGCCCCTGATACTCAGGGCTGGGGGATGCTGATGCTGCCCTTCTTACTAGAGCTGGCTTGTGTGACACCTTGAGTCCCTTATGGGAAAGTCTTTTTTTTTTTTTTTTCTGTTCTGGATGATGCATGGAGAGAGAGAGTAGTGTGGTTTAGAGGCAAGTGTAGTCTGGCTTCAGAGTCAGACACTGTGGCTTTGGACCCTCTCTTCCAAATAATATTCCTCCTCCCTCTGTTTCCTGTATTTTTGTTAAAAAAAAAAATCATACCAGGCTATAGCAATTTTTTTTTTGTTTTGTTTATCTCCTTTTACAAATATAGTTTGTATGAAATTGTGGTCCATTAGCTTTTGTTTGTACAAAAAATGGTTCCTCGTAGATGGGCAGGATTTGTGCCATTTTAGTGTAGGATTTTCTAGAGGGCTGAAACTATCAGTATTGTACTGAAATGGTAGAATTTCTGTTTACTTAAGTAAAAGAGCTCCTTGGGGCAGAGGTCATATAGTATTCAAAACCTTGAGTGTTGTCACTGAATCCATTCAAGCTTGTTGAACTTAAACTCGGAGAAGTTAACGTCTAAGTGTAGGTTTTCTCATCTGTAAACTGAGGATAGTACTTCCTGGGGTTGTAAGGGTTAAGAGATCGGGGTTAAACCATATAAGACAAAGGGCATTGTTTCCCCGTCCTTCCTCATTGTGTTTTCAGAGATTTTTCAGATAGAAAGGAGAAAAAAAGATATTCTAAGTATTTCTTACATTTCTTCCTGTACTGAAGACTGGGCAACTGGTTTATTTTGTTGTTGTTGTTTGTTTTATTTGTTTTTTTGCCTCCCCCTTGCCCTGCAGTTCTGGAAACATTTTTGGTTGTCACCACTTGGTGCGGGGGGAGCTACTGGCATCTGGTGATTGGAGATCAGGATCCAGGTTCCTGGGGTTTATGATGGGAACATGCCTGGCCTAGACTGTCTGCTCACGTCTTCACCCAGTGAACTGCTGCCACTTGGCTGAATGTCCTGCTAGGCACAGGACTAACCTCGCACAGCTAAGATTTATCCAGCTCCACGTGTCAGTAGTGCTGCTGCAGAACCCTGTTTCAGAGAAAATTGCTCTATAAAAAGTCTGCAATAAACTATGATTTGCAGGGCATGGTGGCACGTTTCTTAGTCCCAGCTACTTGGGAGGCTAAGGCAGGAGCAGACTGCTTGAGCCCAGGAGTTGGAGACTGCAGTGAGCCTTGGGCCACACAGTGAGACTCTTAAAAAAAAAAAAAAATCCCTTTATTTGTTTACTGAGTGACCTCAAACAGTTGGAACAAACAATTGAGAGAATTCCCAACTTAGTTGCTGCTGTCTTTATTTACTACATGTATAGTTACTATACCTGTTTGCACATGATTCTGCCTGGAGGAGCTGAGCAGTTAGACTGTCAGCCCAAGGCTTGTGACCTCTGCAAAGAGAAGGCACGGTTGCAGTCTGGCTTTTTTGAACCTTCTACACTACCCTGCTTCCTTTTTTTTTTTTTTTTACCCTCTCAGCCACCGTTTAGAGTTACAGGTGGTGAGCACCAGAGCAGAGTCTTGAAGTTCCTTACGCTCAGCATAGTGAGCACAATATTCTTTCTCTGATGGTCCCTTCTCACCACTGTCATAACAGGGCATGGTTTGCTCTTTCTCCAGTTTGTTATTTTTTTTTTAGAGACAGGGTCTCATTCTGTCACCCAGGCTGGAGTTCAGGCCTCTTCATGGCTCACTGTGCCTGGGTTTTCTTAAGGCTGTTGATGTCGTCTGAGTTTCTAGGTCCCTGGGGTTTATGTTGGGAAAATGCTCAGCCTGGCCGGTCTCCTCAGACCTTTACCTAGTGAACTGCTGCCACTCTTCTCAGGCCCTTCCTCCTCCTCCTCAGATTGCCTCTTCTGCTGCCTCCTTCAGGAAGCTTGCCTTGATTTTTTCCCCCAGTTGAATGGGATTTCTCTCTTTCCTTTGATTCTCTTTAATAGGATTGCTTTCTCAGGAAAACTTCTGGATTAGTCTCTTGTCTCTGTATCTCATTGGACTGCGTACTGTTCAGGGCAGAATTTTATTCATTTCTCTCTTTTTCTTTTCCTTCTTTCTTTTTTTTCCCCTGGATATAGTCTCACTCTTTCACCCTGGCTAGACTGCGATGGCTTCAGCCTAGCTCGTAGCACGCTCGAACTTCTAGGCTCCAGCAGTCCTGCTTCAGCCTCCCAAGTAGCTAAGATTACAAGCTCCTGCTACAATGTCTGGCTAATTTTTCTGTTTTTAATAGAGTCAGGGTCTCCTTGCTCAGGCTGGTCTCAAACTCCTGAGCTCAAGGGATCCTCCCACCTTGGCCTCTCAGAGTGCTAGGATTATAGGCCTGAGCCACTTTGTCTGGCTTCATTTTTTTCTTGGTCCCTGGAACCATGAGTATAGTTTCTCCCACATAATGGGCATGAACCAGACATTTAAAAAACTAAAAATTAAAGTTTATTTGTTTATTTATTTTTGAGACAGAGTCTCACTTTGACGTCCTTGGTAGAGTGCTGTGGCATCATAGCTCGTAACAACCACAAATTTTGGGGCTTAAACAATTCTCTTGCCTCTGTCTCTTGAGTAGTGGGGACTACAGGTGCCCACTACAATGTCCAGCTATTTTTAGAGACAGGGTCTGGCACTTGCTAAGGGCTAGTCTCAAAATCCTGAGCTCAAGCAGTCCACCTCCCTCAGCTTCCCACAGTGCTAGGATTACAGTTGTGAGCCACCACACCTGGCCAAAATTAAAGCTTTTCAGTGAGGAATAAAAATTATTTTATTCTTTCATATCATTATATATCTTCCTTACGTGATTGTAATATTCCTCTATAAGTTACCTCATGATAATGATGATAATGATACTGATGGCAGAGGTTCTTATCTGGCTTGACATGTTTTTCTAGGGCAACCTTTTAAATTACTAGGTCTTCAAATGAAATTATCTGGTTCACTGCGGTTGTTGTACTAAACTGACCCTAAACCAATCCTTGCTGTTACTAAATTTAGAAAGGGAAAGAACCCTCCACAGTATTTCACTTCGTCACTGAACTCTGCCGGCAGAAAAACGAATTTCAAGAATTTTTTGAATACAAGAAGTTTCAAGTGGGCAGACGCATCATTGTCAACTAAATAGTGGGCTGTAGATGGTAACATACTTACTGCAATTTCAAAATGATCCGAAGTGTGATGCTTCCATATTCTTCATCTGTGATTAATCTGCAGTATTGGTTATCTGAGTAACTGGTTACTCCTATACAGTTACTGAGGAAGAGTTCTGGAGTGGTCAGGAGCTTGGGTTCTGCCATTCACACTGCCTGGCTGGAATCCTGCCTTCAGTACTTACCAACTTTGTCACTTGGGACAGTCAACCCCACCGCGGTGCAGTTTTCTCATCCGAAAAATGTAAATAGTAAGTCTTAGAGGTTGTGGGAATTGAGCAAAATATGAAGTGTGTTCTAGAGCAGTGTTTGGAAGGTTGGGAGTGTTTAATAAATGGTAGGTATTATTATCATTACTTTAACATAGTACAGAGTATATATAGAAAATAGGCTGGCTCGGCACCTGTTGCTCAAGTGGCTAAAGTGCCGGCCACATATACCAGAACTGGCAGGTTTGAATCCAGCCTGCCAAACAGCAATAACTACAACCCTCCTCCCCCCTCTCCCCCCAAAAAAGCTGGGCATTGTGGTGGGTGCCTGTGGTCCCAACTACTTGGGAGGCTGAGGCAAGAGAATCGCTTAAGCTCAGGAATTGGAGGTTGCTGTGAGCTGTGATGGCACAGCACTCTACACAGGGCGACAGCTTGAGGCTCTGTCTCAGGAAAAAAAAAAGAAAGTAAAATAGGAGGCTGACATTTTTTGAGGTGGTTAAAATTTGATAGATAGGAAGATGTAAGGTCAAAGGTGAAATCTTAGGAGGAACAGCTGTTCTCAACCTGTGGATCGTGAACTGTATTAAGGAGCCGCGGTATTAGGAAGGTTGAGAACCGCTGCGTTGGAAGCTTTTACACACTAGGATCAACAGCAGCTGTTCACTACCTCTGGGGCCAGAAGGGCTGGGGCTCGTTCTGATTTTGAGTATAGTCCTCCAGGTGAAGATGCTGATCTTCATGCCTCAGTTTCCTCACTTCCGAGGTGGGGTAATGATGATGAGGGTTGTTTTGAGGAACGATACATGAGTAAATACATGTTCGTAATCATTTATTCAGCTTGTATTTGGACCAATTATTGTGTTAGGCTTATTGTAGATGTTATTTCATTCTTACAGCAACTTTTTTTTCTTTCCTTTTTTTTTTTTTGGCCGGGGCTGGGTTTGAACCCACCACCTCCAGCATATGGGGCCGGCACCCTACTCTGTTGAACCACAGCACAGGTGCCGCCCTCCTTTTTGTTTTTTTTTTGGAGACAGAGTCTCACTTTATTACCATCGCTAGAGTGCCATGGTGTCACAGCTCACAGCAACCTCAAACTCTTGGGCTTAAGAGATTGTCTTGCCTCAGCCTCCCAAGTAGCTGGGACTACAGGAACCCGCCACAACGCCCGGCTATTTTTTTTGTTGCAGTTGTCAATGTTGTTTATCAGGCCCGAGCTGGGTTCAGACCCGCCAGCCCTGGTGCATGTGGCTGGTGCTGTAACCACTGGGCTACGGGCGACTAGCCTACAGCAACTTTTCAAGCTAAGTATCCATATCGCCATTTTACAGGTCAAGAAATGGAGACCCAGAGAGGTTCAGGAACTTGCCCGAGGTCGTGAGGCTTGTTGTGGCAAAGGTTTAATGGACTAACGAATGTCCATTAGACGTGTGTCACAGGCATGTATTGGGTCCTCAGGGAGGAGCCAGCAGTTAGCGTGCAGCTCACCCCAGGACTGGGACCACTGTCAGGCCTGCAGCATGGGCAGGGCACAGGATTCACCCTGGTCAGTGAGTGTGCTTGACACCTGATGGCACAAGGGACCAGCCCTCACCAATTGTAGAGAACTGTGGTGAGAGGGGAGAAATTTAGTTTGGGGGATTGCCCTGATGTGACATCCTTTAAATTTCCATCCGTAAAAATATTCTTGTAGGATCATGGTAAGATACTTTTCTTGTCATCTCAGCGAGGTATTTGTTTCAGTACCGTTCGACGAGCAGATCATGAAGCTGAGTAAAAGCAAAACTGACCAGTTTTTTAAAAACTGCCTCAACAATATAAATGATGCCTCCTGGTCCTCATGGCTTGGCAGTATTAACTGTAAATTAAGTCTTTACAAGTTGCCTTTCTTGGGTTGAAAGGGTTCTTTATTAGAAACACTTGAATTCTTTTCTAAATACTAAAAGAAACGTAAAACGTAGTAGTTCTGTAAAGCTGCAGATAGTTAGTAGCCGGCAGGAAAATTTTGTAATCCTAAATTCATTCCTCCTGCCTTTCTTCCTAGGAGGAACTGAAGAAATAGTGAATGGTAACCAGTATTTTTCTTTGGTTAGTTAATGGGAAATTAAGCTTTTCTTAAAAAAAGAAAGGTTCTTCTGTAAGCAATTCTGATGTCTGATACAAAACTTCCTCTCAGTCAGTTTTGAACAGTTCCAGCTGTTCTTCCAGATAGATGTTTTATATTTGTAACTGCTTATTAATCATTAACAATGCAAGTTAGGTTTAAAGGTTGATTTTAGTGAATGATGCTAATTGACGTTGAATTTGTAGAGGTTTTTTGTTGTTGTTGAGAAATTGGCCTTCTTTTTAAATAATACACTTAGAGCAACTTATATTCTCCAGCTGCTTAGGTTTGTGTTCAATTTATTGAATGTGGCGCTGTCAATTTGTTAACGTCTAAGTGACATTTGTTATTTTCCATACAGCACGGTGATCATGCCCATTATTAATTCTTGTTGTAGACATGAAACAGTTAAATTGTTGAGTCCTCTGTTGCAGATTTACCCTAACACAAAGCAAGGCTTTGTGGTGTTCTTGGGAAAGATCTAAAGGGACTTTGTCATGGGCGGTTTTATTAGAAAAGTGAAACTTACATAAATTTCACTGAAAAATCACAGAGCTAGGGAATATCAAGTCTTGGTACCCTATCACACGCCTACGGGCTTACAAGTTGATGTTCAAGAGCTATTGTCAAGTAATAGATTATAAAATAGCTTGTTAAGAGAGTAGGCATGAAACTTCTTGTAATTAGGTTGCTGACCCTGATTGTATTTTACATAGGTGTGAGCCACTGTCCCTGGCCTTTAACTTTATTTTTATGACCCTGAATGCTTGGCAATGGAGAGTATGCGTTTCTGTTGCTGTGTGCCTCTGCTAAAGAAAGTTGTGGTTCCTATAATTAATGATAAGGAGCCTTGTAAATTCTTTCCGTTGCCCTTTAGAAAGTTACAGTGACTAAGTATCTTTCAGATATGGAATGGAAATAACTTTTAAAGTAACTTTATTGAGGTATAATTCACAGCTCCATTTCCTCACCCAGATCTCAAAGATCATCACTAATCCCACAGAGGGAAGACAACTACATATGTTTTTTTTTCTTTTGAAAAGAGTTCTGACCTTGGTGATCACATTTATTGGAAATGTTGGAGAAAAATAACAATGACATTTAGCTTAAGGAGCTGTGAGTTATCTACAAATTAACTCATTTCAGGAGTGGAAGAATCCTTGGTCATTTCTGTTTTTTTTGAGACAGAGCCTCAAGCTGTCACCCTGGATAGAGTGCAGTGGCATCACAGCTCACAGCAACCTCCAATTCCTGGGCTCAAGCGAGTCTCCTGCCTCCGCCTCCCAAGTAGCCAGGACCACAGACGCCTGCCACAATGCCCGGCCATCCTTTGGTTGCAGCCGTCATTGTTGTTTGGTGGGCCCGGGCTGGATTCGAACCCGTCAGCTCAGGTGTACGTGGCTGGTGCCCTAGCCTGTTGAGGCACAGGCGCCGAGCCGGCAGTAAATATTTTAGCTGAAAAATCAATAACGAAATGGACATAACAGTTATTAGTAATTTGATTAAGTCTGTATCATGTGTAAAATTACCATTGACAGCCAGGGTACAAATGCTCATATTTACTCAAATGTAACGCTCATATACCATTTGAAAACAAGAAGACACATAAAGAGCTATAAAAAAATGAAAAAAACAAAAAACTAGCTGAGAGTTGTTTTGGCGGGACCTATAGTCCCAGTTTCTTGGGAGGCTGAGGCAGGAGGATCAGTTGAGCCCAGGAACTAGAGGTTGCTATGAGCTATGACACCATGACACTTAGCCTGAGACTCTGTCTCAAAAAAAAATTGTGTATGATTTATTAACAAACATTTATTGAATGTCTACTCTGACTCAGGATTTCTAGGGTCGTGGAGATAAATAAATTAAGTCCCTTTCCTTAAGAAGCTCATGGCCTGAAAAGGGAGCTACATCTATAAGTAGAATAATTATTCCATGCTGTGCAACAGTAAAATTGAGAGGAGGGCATAGTAGAAGCACAGAGGAGTAGTGATAAACTTTATCTTGGAGCAGAGATACTCAGAGAGAGCCTCTAACATCTCCTTCAGTAGGGGAAACCTAGCGGATCTTTTAAGGATACATGAAATCTATGTAAGGTACGTGGAACTGGAGAATATATGGGCTAAAAAATATCTTTAGAAACCATACTAAAGGCCAGGCGTGGTGGCTCACACCTGTAATCCTAGCACTCGGGGAGGCCAACGGAGGTGGATTGTCTGCGTTCTCAGGTTGGAGACCAGCCTGAAGCAGAGGGAGACCTCGTTTCTAAAAATAGCTGAGAGTTGTGGCAGGCACCCATAGGCCCAGCTACTTGGGAGGCTGAGGCAAGAGAATCTCTTTAGCCCTAGAGTTTGAGGTTGCTGTGAGCTGTGATGTCACATCACTCTGCCGATGGTGACAAGTGAGACTCTATCTGAAAAAAAAAAAAAAAAAAGGAAACCATACTAGTCTCTCTTTCTACATTTAGTCAAGACTACATCTGTAAACCATTCCTGCAAACAGGGCAGGCCACATAATTTGTGGAACCTTTTGTTCAAAAAGCGAGAAAAAAAGTGGTTAAAGGTACTAAAACATAAAGACTTTTTTCCGTGGTCTCTCTTTTGACTTACGATGTTTTAAATTTGTTCTTTAATGTTCTAAGTAAAAAATTTTTTTTAATGATTAGCATGAATTTTACAATTTACCTTTACCCTTTTCTTCTTCCCTCCTTCTCTCTCCCTCCCCTCCTTCCCTACTTCCTTTTTTTCAAGAGATGGGGTCTTGCTGTGTTGCTCAGGCTGGAGTGCAGTGGCTATTCACAGACATGATCATGGCACAGGGCACACTACAGCCTCAAACTCCTAGGCTCAAGTGATTTTCTTGCCTCAGCTTCCCGAGTACCTGGGACTATAGGCACATTCTACCACACTCACCTCTCGTCTTTACATTTTCCATGCCAGTCTTTCTTTCCTCCCTCTCTCCCTCCCTGACTCTCTACCTTCCTTCCTTCCTTTCTTTTTGAGACAGTCTCACTTTGTTGCCCAGGCTAGAGTTCAATGGTGTCAGCTTAGCTCACACAACCTGAAACTCCTCAAGTGATCCTCCTGCCTCAGCCTCCTGAGTAGCTGGGGCTACAGACCCAACTAATTTTTCTATTTTTAGAAAAAATAGAGATGTGGTCTCCGTAGAGATGGGGTCTCATTTTGCTCAGGCTGGTTTCGAACTCCTTAGCTCAAGGGATCCTCTCACCTCGGCCTCCCAGAGTGCTAGGATTACAGGTGTGAGCCACCGTGCCCAGCTGTCAATGTCACTTTTAAATGCAAACCTAATAGGATTAACTTGTATGTTGAATCCCTGAAATTAAGGAATTCTTATTTCATAGTTTGTACATGCATATGCCTTTTGTTCTTACAAGAACAGTGGAAATGCTACACAAAATTAACTTAAGTATTTTTATTTTACTCCTTGATGTGGGCACATTCTACCAACACTCTCTACCTTTGGTTTACTGATGAGCAAGGAAGAACTGAAAGGAAAAGAGACTATAAGTTACCCTATCTTGCCTTTCCTTCTATCATTTTCAGTGTAAGTGACTGGCTAACACAGAGAAGAAATATGAGGAAGGATACGATAGGGTTCTTTGTCTTTGTGTTTCTTAGAATGCCATTGCCTTCTTTCTACATTTGAACAAGTTCTGGTTCAACAGAAAAGCTTGGCCTCGTAGGGCCATCAGCACCTCTACTTCCTCAGCCTAAGACATGACACTTAACCTTCTGTTTGTTTTGAGTCTCACTGTGGTTTCAGAATTCTGTGCTCATGTGATTTCAAGAGCACCATATGCAAACGAGGCATCAAAAAACAGTGGGCACATAGGTTGTGCATTTCCCTGATTGCGTCCCATTGACTTAACTAACTTACACAACACAAATTCAAAGACAAAGTCACGGCTTGGCCCTGTGGTTAGGGTGCAGCTCAGTGGTTAGGGCACCAGCCACATACATTGGGGTTGGCAGGTTTGAACCCAGCCTGGGCCTGCTAAACAACAATGACAACTGCACCAAGAAAAAAACAGCCAGGTATTGTGGTGGGCGCCTATACTCCCAGCTACCTGAGAGGCGGAGGCAAGAGAATTGCTTGAAGAGTTTGAGGTTGCTGTGAGCTGTGACGCCATGGCACTGTACTGAGGGCGACATACTGAGACTTTGTCTCAAAAAACAAAAAATAAACAACAAAAAAAACAAAGTCATTAAAATTTTCATGGTATCAGTAAAATATTCAACTAAGCAAAGGGCTCAGGAAGGAGGTTCCATGTACAAATAAAGGCTAAACCTATATTGGGGCTCAAAAAATATATGCTGAATTATTTTATATTTCACGATTTTATAATTTTCCATCGTTGCAGATTCTATTTTTTTTTGTTTATGAGACAGAGCCTCAAGCTGTCACCCTGGATAGAGTGCTGTGGCATTACAGCTCACAGCAACCTCCAATTCCTGGGCTCCTGCCTCCTCCTGCCTCTGCCTCCCAAGTAGCTGGGACCACAGGCACCCGCCACAACGCCCGGCCAATTTTTTTTTTTTTTTTTTGGTTGCAGCCGTCATTATTGTTTGGCGGGCCGGGGCTGAATTCGAACCTGCCAGCTCAGATGTACGCGGCTGGTGCCTTAGCCCGTTGAGCCATAGGCGCCGAGCCATTTTCTT
>CAUYRH010085241.1:0-30214 GCA_963574655.1 Perodicticus potto
AAAAAATGGCCGGGCGTTGTGGCGGGCGCCTGTAGTCCCAGCTACTTGGGAGGCGGAGACAGGAGACTCGCTTGAGCCCAGGAATTGGAGGTTGCTGTGAGCTGTGATGCTACGGCACTCTATCCAGGGTAACAGCTTGAGGCTCTGTCTCAAAAAAAAAAAAAAAAAATAGAATTGATGATAGCTGCCTATAATGTATTAATAGGGCAACTCAAACGAAAATGAACTTTGGCCAGGGTTCAGACTCCAGCTTTACTGTTTATTAGTTGTGTTAACCTTGGGTATTATTTTATTTTGCTGTCCTAGAAAGTGGAGTAACTTTACCTTAGTGGTTTTAAGAAGACAGGAGGCTACGTTGGTTGAAATGTGGTTAGAACAGTACCTTTTCCTCATTCTGTGGGTCTCAATGAACTAACTGAATACTTCTAGATGTCCACATTTGTGATTCAACGTGGTGAGGGCGATATATAGATTTTTACACTGCCATGGCACACGTACCATAGATTGCTGACATTGTACACACGTGCTTTATATTTCCTTAGAGCAATGGTTCTCAACCTTCCTAATGCCTCAACCCTTTGATACAGTTCCTGTGGGTCATGACCCACAGGTTGAGAACTGCTGCCTTAGAGGAACTTACTTTCTACGTTAGTAATTCTGACTGTAATTATAATATCCCCAACATATTTTTCAGTGGACAGTGAATATCGACACTGAAGGGAAGCCAAGGCACAATATAGAAAAAAAAAAAAACTTCACAGATTTAGTGTATCAAAAGGAATTTTTTGCAAGCATCTTAATTATTTAATATTCTTTTTAGGAACTGGCCATATGCTAATGTCACAAAGATTGAGAATCCTTGGCTTGGTATCTAATTATTGGTTAACGAGTAAAAAGTTAAAATGCAAAAGTTAGGTTTTTTAAAGATACCTAGTAGAAAAATACTAAGTACTTCTGTAAAAATAATGTATTAAGTAAAAATCTTATTTTGAATATTTGTTGCTATCTGGCTTTTCTTTGTGAACTTTTATTCTGAAATGGCTTTTTAAAGTCAAAGAGAATGATAAAGTTACATTTTCTTTTTCAGGCCTCTAATAGGTCCTGCATTGCCCCCTGGTTTCATTAAATCCACACAGAAAAGTGACAAGGGCAGAGATGATCCAGGACAACAGGTATCACATTTCAAGTCTAAAGTCTGAAAAGTTTTCATTTAAACAATAAGATGCAGCATACTCCAAACTTTATGTATGTAGTAACTATAATCATTTAATTCAAATGTAATGTAAGACTCAGTTACATTCAGATTGATTTAAGATTGTCACATAAGTAAGTGAAATCTAAAGCTGTTCATAAACCTGGGATCCTCTTAGAAAAATAACAAGATTGATAGGGTGTTATTTGCTTATCTTTGTAGGGTGGCTTTAAATTGTTAGAAAAATATAATGTGGGCTTGGCGCCTGTAGCTCAGCATCTAGGGCACCAGCCACATATGCTGGAACTGGTGGGTTTGAATCCAGCCCAGGCCTGCCAAACAACAAGGACAACTACAACCAAAAAATAGCCAGGCATTGTGGCAGGCACCTGTAGTCCCAGCTACTTGTAGTCCCAGTCTAAACTAAAGATTGATGAGTTGGAGACAAGCTCAGCAAAGTGGGCAGGAAACATTGTTCCAGAGAGTGCAAATAGCTTAATTAAGGGCAAAAGGGTGGATTTAAGGGCAGAGTGCTAGGATTACAGGGAGAAAGTTATCAAGAAGTTCCCTGTCATTAGAATGGAGAGAGTAGATGGGGGAGGTTGGCAAGAGCCACAGGCTTTGGGTTCTGGGTGAGTTTAGTTTCATTATTGGTAACATGCAGGTTGTTACACTTATTTCATAAAGTTGTAAGCATCAAATCAGGATAGTAGGTATTCAACTTGTAATAACTCTTATAATACTAGTGTAACCATTTTTCTTATTGCCTCCTCTATAAATGCCATAGGCTAAGTATAAAGAACCCTCTTTTGTGTGTGTGTGTGAAATGGAGTCACCCTGTTGTCCAGGCTAGAGTGCTGTGGCATCAGCCTAGCTCACAGCAACCTCAAACTCCTGGGCTCAAGCAATTCTCCTGCCTCAGCCTTTTGAATAGCTGGGACTGCAGGTGCCTGCCATGATGTCCAACTAATATTTCTATTTTTTTAGTAGAGACGGGGGTCTTGTTCTTGCTCAGGCTGGTCTTGAGCGCAGGGATTCTACTGCCTTGCCCTCCCAGAGTGCTAGGATTACAGGCATGAGGCACCACACCTAGCCTAGGAAACCTTCCTAAAAAGGGTGTTAAATCCAGGAGTAAATTACCAGGGGAAGGCCTCCCAGCCACATGGAAGACTGAGCTAACAATGCCAGGCCCAGCTCTTCCTACCACAAACACAGAAGAGTACTGGGGAAAGGCGGGGCATGGTGGTTCACACCTGTAATCCTAGCCCTCTGGGAGGCTGAGGTGAGTGGATTGCTGAGAGCTCAGAGGTTCAAGACCAGCCTGATCCAGAGTAAGACCCTGTCTCTACAAAAAAAAGCCAGGCATTGTGGCGGGCGCCTATAGTCCTAGCTATTTGGGAGGCTGAGGCAAGAGAATTGCTTAAGCGTAAGAGTTGGAGGTTGCTATGAGCTATGATACCATGGCACTCTACCAAGGGCCACAAAGTGAGACTCTGTCTCAACAAAAATAAATAAATAAATAAATAAATAACAGGAAAAAAAAGAATTAAAAAACAAAACTTCAAACTAAGACAATTGAAAGTAAAATTCAAAAAAAAAATCAAAGTACTGGGGAACAAAAATAGCAACCAAGTTATAGCTAAGCTCAAAAGAAAGAAAGGGAAAATCCACAGTTGTAATAACATTGAAAGAATTCAAAGCCAAGCACAAGTTTATACAGCAGGTGACCACAGTAGTTTTAGAGAACCCGTCATAAACCCTAGAGGATTTGGGTCTAGGGACAAAAGCCTTAGCTTCTAGTTCTCCCAACCAAGAGATTGAATTGAGCTCCCTACATAAAACCCACACCTTCAAAGTTCTGCTCTATAAAAAAAGGACTAGAGGACCAGAGAAGTGTAACCCACTGTTCTTTGGAACGTGGCAAAGAAGTTTGCTTCAATGTGTAGTCTTGTCATACTACCTGTAAACTACTTTCAAATGTTTCAGAAAAAAAGTACATCTGTCTATCTCATGGAGGGAGTGGGGAAGTAGAAAACAAAAAGGCCAGGTATGAGCAGTGCCTGTGGCGCACTGGGTAGAGTGCCAGCACCATATACCGAGGGTGGCAGGTTCAAACCCAGTCCTGGCCAAACTACAACAAAAAAATAGCCAGGCATTGTGGCGGGTGCCTGTAGTCCCAGCTACTCGGGAGACTGAGGTAAGAGAATCACCTAAGCCCAGGAGTTGGAGGTTGCTGTGAGCTGTGATGCCACGCACTCTACCAAGGGCAATAAAGTGAGACACTGTCTCAAAAAAAAAAAAGGCCTGGTGTTATGGCTCACACCTATAATCCTGGCACCTTAAGAGGCTGAGGCAAGAGAATTACTTGAGGCTAAAAGCTCAAGACTAGCTTGGGTAACTTAGCAAGACTCTTGTCTCTACAAAAAAAAAAATTTTTTTTCTTTAATTCGTTGAGTATAGTAGCACATGCCTACAGTCCCAGCTACTCAAGACACTGAGACCGGGAGGTTTCTTGAGCCCAGGAATTTGAGATTACAATGAGCCA
This sequence comes from Perodicticus potto, assembly GCA_963574655.1. Classification (NCBI taxonomy): domain Eukaryota; kingdom Metazoa; phylum Chordata; class Mammalia; order Primates; family Lorisidae; genus Perodicticus; species Perodicticus potto. The sequence continues at coordinate 3,738 of CAUYRH010085241.1, forward strand.
TGATTGCACCACCACACTCAAGCCTGTGTGAAGGCTGGGTGGCTCATCCCTGTAAATTCTAGCACTCTGGGAGGCCAAAGCAGGAAGATGGCTTGAGGTCTTGAAGTCAGGAGATCAAGACAAGCCTGAGCAAGAGTGAGATCCAGTTTCTACAAAAAATAGAAAAATTAGCCAGGCCTAATGGCATATGCCTGTAGTCCCAGCTTCTAGGGAGATTTGAGCCTAGGAGTTTGAGCTTGCAGCGAGCTATGATGATGCTACTGCACTCTACCCAGGGTGACAGAGCAAAACTTTGCCTCCCAAAAGAAAAAAACAAGAGAAGAAAAAAAAGATAATTCTGAGTGAGGATATATGGATGTTCAATATACTCATTTTAGCACTTTTCTGTATGTTTACATTTTTTCAAAGTAAAAGGCTAGGTAAAATTTTTCAAAAAGTAGAATAATTTGGCTTTATTCACACTTGGAATTTTGTCTTAAATTAGCAGATAGGTAGCCTATATAATTTCCTAGGTGGTATACATTCTGCATTCTCTACCTTTTCTTAGCAAAAGGTGAGGGTAAAGGTTGGGGCAGGAATTATACCATAGTGAACCTGTTTAAGGTACTCTTGGCTCTGTTTGTTTGCTTTATAATTTCCCTTTAACTTAATTTTTTTCAAAAGATTCTTCTTTTTCAGTTTTTGGATTTTCATTTCTCAAGAGGGACTTATCTTAGTGTCTCATTTGTGGCATATATCCCCAAATTAAGATACGCACAATAACACTACTGGTTAGGATTTGTCAAGTGTTTACCACAAGCCACACACTGCAAAGCACAGCACCAGCATCAACTTAATCTAATCTGGATGACAATCCAGGAAAGTAGAGTAATCCAGCCGCAAATAACGGAAAATCCAACTTGAAATGGAACTTTGTTTTATAGCAAATGGGTTGTTTATATAATTTCCTTGGTAGTATATATTCTGTATTCTCAAAATAAGGAAAATGTATTTCATACATAACAAGAGGTCTAGAGGTAAGATTATTCTGGGCTTAGTTAATTCAACACCCTAATGATATCAAGGGCTCCAGTTTTCTTTGTCTTTCCACTCTTATCATCCACAGTATGTTAATTACTTTTAGGCTGACTGCCCTCATCATACCAAGAAGCCTGCCAAAGTTCTAAGATTAACAAGCAGTTGGCAATGTTCAGACACAGAAGGGTATGGCTCGAAAAAGGATGAACAGGATTCATTTTGCAGGGTTCTCTTGGCAAAAGAGTAGTTCTTGGTAGGAGCTGTTATAATCCCCATCTAAAAGACCAGAAAACCAAGACTTAGAAAGTTTAAATAATATGCCTTAGGTGTAACTCTGCAGCTCAAACTGTAAGCCATAAGGGTACATAATTTCTATTGTAATTCTGGCTAAAATAATGCACATTTAAAAAAAAAAATCAGGCTCGGCGCCTGTGGCTCAACGGGCTAAGGCGCCAGCCATGTACACCTGAGCTGGTGGGTTCAAATCCAGCCCAGGCCAGCCAAACAACAATGACGGCTGCAACCAAAAAATGGCCGGGCGTTGTGGCTGGCGCCTGTAGTCCCAGCTACTTGGGAGGCGAAGGCAAAAGACTCACTTGAGCCCAGGAATTGGAGGTTGCTGTGAGCTGTGATGCCACAGGACTCTATCCAGGGTGACAGCTTGAGGCTCTGCCTCAAAAAAAAAAAAAAAAAAATCAAAGAAGCAATTCATCTAGAACACTAAATTGATTTTAACACCCAGATGGGATTTGGATTTATGATTCCATTTCTGATTTTCAATTTAGTGTGTTTGGCCTAATTTTCTGTTTCTTTCTTTCTCCATCTCCCACCCCCACCCTACTTAGTTTGTGTCTACTAACATTGTAAATGCCTCATCCTTTCAAGACTTGCTGAAATTCTGCCTTCATAAAGCCATTTCTTACTAGATTGAAGTAAAAATACCATTAGCTTATTCCATCATCTTTTTTTTTTTTTTTTTTGTGGCCGGGGCTGGGTTTGAACCCTCCACCTCTGGTATATGGGGCCGGCACCCTACTCGTTTGACCCACAGGCACCGCACACTTATTCCATCATCTTAAACACTAATACTACATTGGTGCCATGTTTTCTATGGTTTTAAATATTCATTGTATTTTTGTGTCTGTTCATTTTGTGTCACCAAGTATTTATGTCTGCAGGGAGTTATGCATACACTTAAGATAATGTCTGTTATATCAGAGAACTTACTGTGATAGAAGTAAGCTATAAACACTTAAAGTTAAATCACTAGTAGTTGAAATATAGAAAATAATAGAAGGGCTGCTGTCGTATATATAGAAAAAATGCTGTCCTTGATCTCAGAATATTTAATTCTTAGATACTAATTTTATAAAATCAGACAAGTTGTTTATCTTTTCTAAATATACTTCTCTAAGATAGGTTTCCAAAAAAAAAAAAAAAACCCCACAGGAATAATGTGATTTCAAGGTTTTGTTACAAGAATCAAATGAAGTATTGAGTGCTAGAGTCCATAGTTGCTGTGTGTATGTATATGTGTGATTTAAACTAAGCCACAAGCCAATATATAATTGTCTAATTATTTGTACAAATAGTATTGCTATAAAGATTCAAAGAAGAAACCACAGATACTATTGGGTGGTTAGAGGGGGGAAATAAAAGCAGTACAGATGAACTTACTGAACCTGTTTATTTGGAAAAACGAGAGAAGAAGCTGCCTGTTAGAGCAGGGGAACAAATATGTTATTGTTATTCATCTTAATAAATCTTCTCCAGAGGATAGGGTCTACCTTTAAACCCTAATGCACATAGCACATATAGCACCTGACGCAGAATCATACATGGAGGTAGTTTATCAAAATAATTTAATAAGAACAAATTGAATTCAGCTCAGCGCCTGTGGCTCAACGGGCTAAGGCGCCAGCCACGTACACCTGAGCTGAGCTGGTGGGTTCGAATCCAGCCCCAGCCCACCAAAACAACAATGACGTCTGCAACCAAAAAAAAAAAAGGGCAGGCGTTGTGGCGGGCATCTGTAGTCCCAGCTACTTGGGAGGCGGAGGCAGGAGACTCACTTGAGCCCAGGAATTGGAGGTTGCTGTGAGCTGTGATGCCATGGCACTCTATCCAGGGGGACAGCTTGAGGCTCTGTCTCAAAAAAAAAAAAAAAAAACAAATTGAATTCAATTATTACAGTACTTTTTTGTCTTTGGAGGAAGGAAGGTACTTTTGGAATTGAATTAGCTCATTTGAGTCAGTGTTTTGTGAGTTACCACACAGCACTTCTATCTCAGTGGACTCTCCTGAATCATAAAGGCTGTTGTAGTACCCAGGAATCCACTTCTTAATGTACATCTTAATCCAAAGAGCTATTTATGTACCAGGAATGAAAATAGTTAGAACTGTATCATCTCTCACCAGTGGAAATAAATGGCTTGAATACTATGTTGAGAACTCACAGGCCACATCTCTGTCCGCTAGGAAGACGCTGAAGTCCACCATGGACATAGGAGGAGAGGAGGGATGTCCACATACCATAGGATTACCATCTCTATGCTGGGCCCTTGAGGAAGGCAAAGAAAATGTCCTCATTGTTCATTGATGAACCAGTGCTATGTTGTTTACATTTTTGTTTTATTTTCTATGAATCATAAGTTTTAGCTAAATTCAAGTAATTTAGGATTATTTTCTATAACCTATAGCTCTGCTCTTGGTTTAAAGGTAATGTCTTATTTTAAAAGGAAACAGATAGCAGTGAAGATGAGGACATCATTGGACCAATGCCTGCAAAAGGACCAGTTAACTATTGTGTAACAACAGAGTTTGAAAAAAGGGCCCAGAGAATGAAAGAAAAACTGACTAAAGGAAATGATGTAAGTTTTAAAAACACTTTCAGAAATAAACTTGATTAGAAATCCAAATTTTAGAAACAAACATTAAAATATGTATATCTTCTGTTATATGCTTTTCATATGTCACATATATAAAGAAAATTTAAGAGTGAGATAACCCAGAAATTTTAAAGGAAAAGATTGGCAAATTTCTGTACTAAAAATATTCTATACAGCAAAAGATAACATAAAGTCAAAAGAAAAACAAATTGGGGCGGCGCCTGTGGCTCAGTCGGTAGGGCATCAGCCCCATCTACCACGGGTGGCAGGTTCAAACCTGGCCCTGGCCAAACTGCAACAAAAAAATAGCCGGGCATTGTGGTGGGCACCTGTAGTCCCAGCTACTCGGGAAGCTGAGGCAAGAGAATCACCTAAGTCCAGGAATTGGAGGTTGCTGTGAGCTGTGTGATGCCACAGCACTCTACCGCAGGTGATAAAGTGAGACTCTGTCTCTACAAAAAAAAAAAAAAAGAAAGAAAGAAAGAAAAGAAAAACAAATTGGGTGAAAATATTTGGAACATATGTGACAAAATGTCAGTTTATTTCTATTGTAGTCTGTTAAGTAACTTTAAAACCTCAATTGAAAAACAATATACAATTGTTTTAAACTTATTTCTCTTAAAGGATTCATCTAAACCAATTATAAGAGAGTCATGGATGACAGAGCTTCCTCCAGAAATGAAAGATTTTGGTCTTGGGCCAAGAACTTTTAAGAGAAGAGCCGATGACAAATCTGGAGATCGATCAATCTGGACAGATACTCCAGCTGACAGGGAAAGGAAAGCTAAGGTGAGAGGTTTGTTTGTTTTTATATTTCCGTCCATGTTGGCTCAATTTGGAAAAGACATAAGGCAAAATTATTTATAGGTACTATTCTTAAAAATTTAGATTCAAAAGAAAAAATATAAAGTTTCTCTAGAAGGAAGGTTATGAGGAAAGAAAGTGACACCAATTGCCTTACTATTTCCTAATAAACTTTCTCATTTAAACCTCAAGAAAACCCTGAGACACAGGTTTCTTGACTGTATTTTATCAAGAGGGGCACTAACCTCTACGTAGTCAACTTTTCTAGGCTCACAAAGCTAGTAAGTGATGGAAAAGACCTTTGTAGCTCCAAATTCCTTTGTCATTTTACATATCCTACTGTCTTGGCACCCATAGCACAGTGGTTACAGCACCAGCCACATATACCAAGGTGGCAGGTTCGAACCCTCCCTGGGCCAACTAAACAACTGCAACAAAAAGGTAGCTGGACATTGTGGTGAGCACCTGTAGTCCCAGCTACTTGGGAGGCTGAGGCAAAAGAATCTCTTAAGCCCAAGAGTTTGAGATTGCTATGAGCTGTGACTCTGTCTCAAAAACAAAAAAAAATCATACTACCACGTTTTGAAATTACAAAAAAAAAGCTGCAGGTTAACCTAGCAAATTAAATGATACCTAGAGAATCTCTCTCAAAGTAACTATATCTCAGGTGCATGAAGCTTCATGTTACTGATTAAGATAGGCAAGTATACTCTTCATTAATACATTAAATAAATTACCAAAAATATGTATGCGGGCTTGGCGCCTGTGGCTCAACGGGCTAAGGCGCCAGCCACGTACACCTGAGCTGGCGGGTTCAAATCCAGCCCGGCCCGCCAAACAACAATGGTGACTGCAACCTAAAAATGGCCGGGAATTGTGGTGGGTACCTGTAGTCCCAGCTACTTGGGAGGCAGAGGCAGGAGACTTGCTTGAGCGCAGGAATTGGAGGTTGCTGTGAGCTGTAATGCCACGGCACTCTATCCAGGGTGACAGCTTGAGGCTCTGTCTCAAAAAAAAAATAAAAATAGAAAAACTCACCGGGTGTTGTGGCAAGTACCTGTAGTCCCAGCTATGCAGGTGGCTGTGGCAAAAGGATTGCTAAAGCCCAAGAGTCCAAGGTTGTTGAGCTATGATGATGCCAGGGAAGTCTACCCCAGGGTGATAAAGTAAAAAAAAAAATGTATGTGTAAAATGCATTTTTCAAGGCTGGGCATGGTGGCTCACACTATAATCCTAGCACTTGGGTGGCCAAGGCACACAGATTGCCTGAGCTACCTGGTTCAAGATCAGCCTGAGCCAGAGTAAGACCTCGTCTCTAAAAATAGCTGGGCATTGTGGTGGGCTCCTGTAGTACCAGCTACTTGGGAGGCTGAGGCAAGAAAATCACTTGAGCCCAAGAGTTTGAGGTTGCTGTGAGTTTGAGCTGTGACACCACAGCACTCTACCAAGGGCGACAAAGACAGACTCTGTCTCAAAAAAAAAAAAAAAATCCACTTTTTAATTTTCTCTTCTTGAATCTTTATTTATTATGAAATACTTAATTGCATGTTAGGAATTGAACCAGTGACTTAAGCACTACTCTTTAAATGTATTCCATATAAAGGTTTTAATTTCCGTAAGATATCCCATCTTTACTAATTATCTTATAAATTCATCAGTTCTGTCTCAGATACTTACTTAATTCATTCAACATTCATAACTGTTTATCTCATTCATCAATACCTAGAATTATCAGTATTTCTATTTTCATTCTGTAACTATAAATTGAATACCTGTTCTGCCAGACGTTGTGTTTGATTGCAGATGATAGAAAGCTGAAAGACAAAAATGGAAAAACAAATATCCAATGTACTATGAAGCTAGTAGATGATCTAATTCACACCCAGATAGGTGAAAAACTCATTTCAATTCAAGTTGGGAGGAGGGAGAGCGAGGGAGAGGGTGTTGGGGTGCTGGCATTGAATGGGCACAAGAGAGATTCTAACTCATTCAAATATTATGATTTAGTTGTTTGTACCCTCACGTTAACCTAAAATTAAAAAAAAAAAAAAGAAGAAAGCTGAAAGAGCTCCTTAAGCAGTTCTCATTTTAGTGGAGAATTGGTTTTAAAATAAAGTGTTACTCTTAAAATGTGGATGGTGTATTGAAATCTCCACATTTTAGCACCCTACCTCGTATTTGGCAATACTGTAAGTTCTCTTTTGTTGTAAGATCAAGGGAAATCTGAGAGTCATCATAGAAAAGTGGGAAAAACGTACACATGCAGAGGCAGAAGAGCTAAGAAAAGATATGGCCTATTGGTGAGCCACAGACCTTGAAAGCCAGGGTTGGAATGCCTATACATTCTTTCTTAGCTTTTTTTTAAATATATTTGCCTTTTTATAATTTAACCTTTAAAATTATATCCAAAAAGACAACTAATTCTCTTGCTCACCTACACTTCATTTACTTGTTTTCTTTTTTATCCTTCTATTACTCATTATAGATAAATAGATGTCTAGCCTATAGTCAGGTGTGTAGAGAGTCTGCATCAGAGGAAAATATCATAGAAAAATGGACCAAATGGAAATCAGGCAGTATAGTTTGAACTTTTTAATTCCTATGTCTGTGTTATGTCACAAATTATATAGTATCACAGAGCTGTTCCTTTTCTCATGTCTTCAATTCTGTGTAAAGTTCTTGACTAAGATTTATAACAGATCTTAGACAAATTACCTTCTGTCCACTCATTTCATCTTTTTTTTTTTGCAGTTTTTGGCCAGGGCTGGGTTTGAACCCATCACCTCCGGTATATGGGGCCGGTGCCCTACTCCTTTGAGCAACAGGCGCAGCCCTACAGAACCAGTTTTCTTCTTTCTAAAAGCTAACCAAATGGCTGAAATACCTGGCTTCCTTGAAGACTTCCCTATTGTCAGGCTTCCTTTCGAAAGCAAAGCGTTCATTAAAATTGGATGAAGAGCACACAGTTTCTTGTTGCTAAACTGTCAGCCCTGGCAAAAACAGTAGTGAAGGTAAACCAAAGCTTTCAAGAGAGCATGTTCTTGCTGGCTGAACTGATGAAGTCCAGACCCCCTGCTGAAGTCTCAAGCTCATTGCCAGTTCACACAAATGAATTGAAAAATACCATTTAATTTTAACTGTGACATTTCTTTCGCGAGGCAGTTCCTTTCCCTAATATTTTTCCTGTTTTTTTGTTTTGTTTTGTTCTGAATTCTTACAAAGTAAAAAGTAGGAACATTCTTTAAAAAGCCCAACATATGGTTTTGAGGATGCACTGACATCTGAAACATGGAAGAAATAATTCTTTTAAAATTCCCAATCTGCTTCCTTCAGTTCTGAACAAAATTTACAACATAGCAAAACCCATTTCCAATTGTTAGAGTAATTTCCAAAATAAATTCCAACGAACTGCGGAGTATCATTGAAGTTCTTCAAGGGTTCCACAAATATTCAAATTTGAATCTTAGTTTTCAATGGATATTAAACTTATTAAGTAGGTTCTCTTTAAATAGTTAAATGTAACATATTAATATTTAGAATATGAATTTTGGGGGGGATATTAATAGATATATTTGCTTGATGTGATGGTGTCAGATTTTTCTGGGTAAGAATAAGTTCTAATGCTTCTTTGACCAGTCAGTATCCTAAGACTCCAAGGTAAGTGATGAAATGACCTTGAAACTTACAACTACTTCTCTGTCTTGAATAAGGATTTTCTTTATTCCATACTACTGAAAGAAAATATATCAATTATTTGTAAGCTGAAACTTTGAGAATTCTTTCACTGCCATTTATGAGCCCTACATTTATATTTTTGTATTAAAGAAAAGGAAATTGTGTTTTCATTAATAGGAGTTATAGACTATACTATGGATTTGAATCAGTAAAACAAATTTATTCTAATAAGTGACTCTTTGTTTTAAATACCTGAGTAAAATGTTATTTTTTTGAAAAGTTCTATAGCTAAAAGATATTTTGAAGACTACTGAAATACATTTTCTCTAATTCATCAAGTTCTGAAATGATATAGTTCTATGATATATCTAAAAATCATGAAATGAGTTAATGATTTTATAGTGAGGCTGGTACTTGGCAATGGTTTCAGGCTACCCTTTGGCTAGCATATTTTTTGTTTATGATTCAGTTGTCTATTTCTGAGCACCTCGAAACTCAGGCTTAAGGCAGGTAAAATTTATATATGATTCTGTAGGTTGACCAGGTGGACTTTCTGCTGGTCTTACTGGGACTCACTCACATAGATATATCCAGCTGTTGGAAATTCTCAGACCTGGACTCAACTGAAGTCCTCTTTCTACACGGTTTTTCATTCAGGTTTCTTCATGGCATTGCAATTTCAAGATTGTATTCCAAGAGAACAAATGCAATGTATAAGCCATTGTCAAGTTTGTATTTGTGTTATATTTTCTGTTGTTCCATTAGCCAAAGCAAGTCATCTGGCCGAGCCTAATATCACCTTGGAAGGGGAGTCTGAAGGCATAGATGTGAGAAGATATGATTCACTGGTTGCCATTACTGTAAATAATTTAGCATAGTTTGCAATCAACGGAATTGTCAACTAAACTTTATGCAATTTGAAAATAGGACTCCTAGATTATAAGAAGGCAGGAGAAAAGTTACAGTTAAGGCTCCAATGAATAACAATTCCCTATGTTCACAATTGTTGTAATACAATGTTGCCATTCTGCTGCTATAAGAAAATACCATACACTGGGTAGCTCATAAACAACAAAAATATATTTCTTACAATTCTGGAGGCTGAGAAGTCTAAATTCAAGGTCCCAGCAGATTAAGTGTCTGGCAAGGGCCCATTTTCTGATTCCTAAATAGTACCTTGAGGCTATGTCCTCGCATAGGAGAAGGGAAAAACTAGAGCTCTGGTGTCTCTTTTATAAGGCACTAATCCAAATCAAGAGAGTGAGGCCCTCATGACCTTATGACCACAAGAGCAAGCCCATGGAAGATCATCCTGCCATCCCAAAGATTTTTGAGAAATGATGCTGTGGTGTGTTGTTACATAGGGATAGATAAATGATCTAGGAAGTACATATTAGCTCTTTTCATTTCTCATACTAACCCTATGAGTCATCATTCATATTCCTTCTTCACAAAAAAGGCAACTGAGACCCAGAAAGTTTGAATTTCTTGTTGAAGTTCATGTAGATATGAAATGAAAGAACACACATCTACCGACTTGTAAACTCATTAGTTTTCCTGTTACACACTGAACATGAGTTTGGAAGATTTAAAATTCCTTGTCTCAATCTTAGTAAAGAGTAATTATTTTAAACTAAATTTCATTTGCTTTCCTTTTCCTTCAGGTTAACAAAGCTAACCTGAAGGCTGATCCTTGGCATTATCCATTGGTTGAATGCTTGACTGTTTTTTTCCAACTAAATTTCTAGAAAATCCCACAGGTTTCAGAAATAGAAGAATGAGGTTGAGTCAAAGTAGAATGGTTAATTTAGTCTGAACCATAGACGAATTATGAAAGTTTTCCTTCAGAAAACCAGCAAAGAAAGTTTCAGTAACAAGTATTTCTTGCCCTAGAATATTATTTCTACCCTATTTTTCTTCTGCATTTTAGTTTTGATGGAATGTCTAGTAGGTCTCCATAAACTATATTTTTGAGATTTGGGATTAAATATGGAAGGAGAGATGTGTCATAGGAAAAGGTATAATTTGATGTCAGAAATATGACTACCTCTGTTTGCAAAATATTCTAATGATTGCAGCTGTAACAGCAATGCAAATCAAAATTGAGGGACTCTGAATAATATGGAAGGTGTAAGTAAGAATCAAAACATCCTGGTGACAGGGCTTTTGGGACATTGATGAGTCCAACTTGACTAATCCAGGCTGGAACATTCAATGATTCCAATTTGCCAAACTCATTTTTCTCTTTGGGGCCACACTCAGAGAATAAACATGCAGAGAAAGAGAAAATGTTTCTTTTGTCATTGAAGTCTTTTTTTGTTTTTCAACAAGCACACTGGGAACACATTTTTTCCTAACCACATGAGACACAGCTGAAATAAACATGTCTGAATATTGCTGAGAGAGAAAGTGAGCTTAAGAAAGAGTTGTGTAACTTTGAGCAAAAGGAATTAATTTCTGTCTTTGGAGAAAGCTGAATCAGAGAGCAGCTCTAGATACTACTAAGAATCAAAGGAAGAGCTCTGAACATTTGCCCTCCATGTCCCTCCCTAGGAAACATACTTACATGTACAAAGAGGGGTGGAGACAGCAGCAATCTATGCTTGAAAAGGATAATGCTCATCAACCTTTAGCAAATTAGAACCCATGAAAATGTTCTTTTACTTCTTCTTTTTAAAGGAAGTATTTTATTAACTGATTATTTTAGAATGTGATACAATTCAAAAGGTGTTTAAAATGATAGGAACAAAAGATTCTCTAAAGCATGTTATGATGAGTAAGGTCCAAGAAGGCTGATTAGAAGTACTCAAAACTATCCTTCCCCATAGGGTCAAAACACCAGTAGATAACCCTACATTGAATAGAATGTCTAAGAAAAGACACCGTGATTTAGGAGGAAAGTGAATAGGAACCTCTGAGGCACAGAAAAAGAGGGAAGCAAAGCAGCCAGCCCAGCCAGGATTAGCTTGGAACCAGGAGGAACTCTCTCCATAACTGGGAAAATGTAAGTGAGAGGTCCTTAGTGGTACACACTGACTCTTGCAATCCTAGCCACAGGATAGTCTTTCAAACCTCACGAGTCCTGAGACAGGTATAGGGAGCTACCTGGAGTCCACAAGATAACACTGTAGTAGAGAGGGAATTTGTTCTGTGTCCCCCTCTTCATACCCACAGATCCAAACAATGGTATCAAGGTGCATTATGAGAGCTCAGCCCCAACCAGACTACATCCTGCCCTTGAGATCAACAGCCCCTGCATCTCCACATCCTTGAAGCTCCACTGACATCCTTCTTTTCCACCAGAAAACTATGAATTGCAACAACAGCTGAATCCAGTGGTGCATCTTAGTCCCAGCACTTTAGCCCTCTCAGTGTCCTAGAGAATAGGAAGTGTACAGGGAGGATACCCCTGGGACAAAGGGAGCCAAAGCATGCCCTGCCCAGAATCTGAGAGTTTCCTGCCTAGGGCTGCTGTAACTGACAGAGGCCCTGACTCCTCCTGAAGCAAGGCTGCCATAAGCCTGTGTGCACCTTCAGGTAACCTGGGACTAGTCCACCTGGGTCTTGAGGAGAGGCCTACCCCATGTACCACTACCACCACCAGCACCCAAATGCCCCGTCTGGGGATCCAGGATCAGCTCTCTCAGCTTGCCACCACATGTACCCACATATTCTACTGGAAGCCTGAGACTTACTCCACCTACTGTCATTGCTTCTGGCTTTCTGGCATGCTATCAGGAGGACTAGGGGCAAATTCTTCTTGCCCATTGCTGTTGACACTCACATACCCCATTGGGAGACCAGACCAGAAGCCCTTCCCACCCACCACTGCCTGAAACCTACATGACATTCAGGGGGCTGAGAACAGGCCTGCTCTTCCCAACACCACAGCTGCTTGCACTCCATTCCTCTTTACAGGGGCCATACCCACAATCTCCAGTGCCTGCATAGGCCTTCTGGAGGCCTGAGAATGATTCTGCTTCACAGATCAACACCACTGATGTGTGCTGTCTTGAGGCCTAGGAATAAGTCCGTCTCCCCACCATCAGTGCCCATGTGAACCTACTGGAGGTCTAGAAATTGGCCTACCCATCCTGCAGCCACTACCACTTGCATTCGCCCATGCATGCCACTGTGGGTCTGGAGACTGGCCTGATCAATGTGCCACTGCCTTTACTGGCTCATATGTGCCACTAGAGGGCCCATGGGTTGGTCCACATCTGCTACTGCTGTTGGTGCTGCCATGCATGCTGCCCAGGGGTACAAGGAACCATCCACTCACCTGGCCCAACACTGCCACCACCAGCATCTGAGCAAGCCACCTGAGAGCCCAAGGATCACCCTGCCCAGAACCCACACCAACAGTGCACATGTATGCTGCTGAGAAGCCTGAGGACTGGCACATCCAGCCACTGGTGCCCAAAGGCTGACTCAACTGGCATCCTTATCCCCAGAAAAGCCTTACCACAGCCTTGAGTAACAAATGCAGCTTAAGCTCCTGAGGATCTCAGACACCAATGATACTGTTATAGCTGAAGAAATCATGTAGAAATGACAATACTGCACCCATCCAGAATCTAAGCCAAAGGACCCTACCTAACCAACACTGTGGAATAAGCTATAGGAAAAAGTCCTTCTCTGTTAAATTCATGAAATTGGAAGAAGTGTCTGTTACACAGATGTAGGAAACAGCAATATGAAGACACAGAAACATGAAAAATCAGGGAAATATGACACCTCCAAAGAAACACAATAATTCTCCAGTAACAGGTCCTAATGAGAAGGAAATCTACAAAATTCCTGAAAAACATTTTAAAATAAAGATACTAAGAGAACTCAGTGAGATACAAGAGAACACAAAAAATACAAAGAAATCAGGAGAACAATTCATGATATGAAAGGGGAATTCAACAAGGAGATAAATATCATTCAGAAGAACCAAATAGAAATTCTGAACTGAAGAATTCAATAAATAAAATAAAACATACAATTGAGACCTACAATAATAGACCAAATCAAGTAGAAGAAGAAATTTATGAACTCAAAGACAAATCTTTTGAAGTAACCTAGTCAGACAACAAAAGGGAAAGTTAAGAAAAAAAGGATAAGAAAGAATAAAGATACCCTATGGGACTTATAAGATACCATAAAGCAATTGGATATTTGAATTTTGTGAATTCTAGTAAGAGAAAAAATAGGTAAAGTCACAGAAAATTTGCTTAATGAAATAATAGCTGAAAGCTTTCCAAGTCTTGCAAGAGCTATAGAAATCCAGATATAGGAAGTCAAGTGTCCTGAAATATATTCAACCCCAAAAGGTCTTCTCAAAGGCAAATTACAGTAAAATTGTTAAAAGTCAAAGACAAAAAGATAATTCAAAAGGAGGAGGGGGAGGAGGAGGAAAGAAAAGAAAAAGAAGAAGAAAAGCATCATTACGTATAAGGGAATCTCTAAGAAACTAATAGCAGATTTTTCAGCAGAAACTTTATAGGCCGGGAAATAATGGGATGATATTTAAAACGCTGAAAGAAATAAACTTCCTGCAAAAATTTTATACCCAACAAACTATCCTTCAAAAATAAAGGAAAAATAAAGTCTTTCCCAGACAAGAAAGAGCTGCAGGATTTTGTTACCACTATGAGAAATATTGAAGGGATTGCCACATCTAGAGACAAAAGGATGATATTATCATGAAACACACAAAGTATAAGACTTATACAAAAATGACAAGATACACAAGTGAAAGAGAAAGGAGTAAAATATCAGTATGGAAAATCATCAAACTAAAATAGTAAGAGAGGAAATAGGAAATACATGATATACCAAACAATCAGAAAACAATTTAAAAAATGACAGGAATATGTCCTCACCTAGCAATAATAAGTGAATGTAAATGGATCATATTTATTCTCAGACGGATTGAACATATTTTAGAAAGCCATGATCTAACTATATGCTGCTTACAAGAAATTTACTTCACCTATAAAAGCACACACAGACTAAAGTGAAGGGATAAAAAATGACATTTCATGTAAATATGAACCCAAAGTGATCAGGAATAGTTATAGTTTCATCAGATCAAATAGACTTTAAGCCAAAATCTGTTAAAAAAGACAAATATGGTTATTTTATAAGAATAAAGGATTCAATTCAGCAAGAGGTTATAACAATTCTATTAATAACAACACAACACCCAGTTATAAAGAGCAAATATTATTAAATCTAAAAGGAGAGACTCCAATATGATAACTTCTGGACACTTTAATGTCCACTGTCAGCATTAGGCAAATTATCTAGACAAAAAATCAAAAAAGAAATACTGCATTTAAGCTGCACTATGGACCAAATAGATTTAACATTTATGGAATATTTCATTCAATAGGTACATAATGTTCATTCTTCTCATCAGCATATAAAGCATTCTTCAGGATAGACCATCTGTTAGTTCACAAACCAATTCTCAACAAATTTACAAAAGTCAAAATTACATGAAGTGTCTTCTCAGACTACAATGAAATAAACTTAGATAACAATCACAAGTGGAACTTTGGAAACTGTACAAAAGGAAATTAAACATCATGCTCCTAAATGACGATTGTGTCAATGAAGACATAAAAAAGACAAAAAACAAAAATGTAAACACAACATTTCAAACCTATGTGATATAGTAAAACCAGTGTTAAGAGGAAAATTTATTGCATTAAACAGTTACCTCAAAAAAATAGAAAGTCTTCAAATAGACATCCTGATAACAAAACTTGAAAACAAAACTTCCTCAAGGAAGTAGAAAAGGCAGAAAAAACCAAACCTAAAATCAATAGAAGGAAAAATTAGAAGGAAAAAAACCAATAAAGATCAGATCAAAACTAAATGCATTAGAGAAGAAAAGAACACATAAGAGCAATAAGACGCAAGAAATGGCTTTCTGAAAAGATAAACAAAATTAATAAACTACTAAATTAACTAAGAGAAAAGCAGAGAAGACCCAAATAAATACAATCAGAAATGAAAAACAAAACATTACAAATGATACTTAGTATTATAGTAATTCAATGGAACATTGGAGATTACAATGAACAGCTATATAGATATGTTAACAAATTGGAAAACATTGAAGAAAAGAATAAATTCCTGGACACATATAGGCAACTTGTTTGAACCAAGAAGAAATAGAAAATATGAAAAGATCAATATAAGTAATGAAATTAAATCAGTAGTAAAATGTCTCCCAACACGAAAAGCCCAGGACCACATGGTTTTTCTGCTGAATGCAACCAAATGTATACAGAAGAATTAATACCAATTCTTTTCAAACTATTCCAAAAATTATAGCAAAGCTTTTTTTTGTAACTGATTCTATGAGGCCAGTATTACCCTGATCCCAATATCAGACAAAAAATCAAGAAAAAAGAAAACTACAGGCCAATATACATTTCCCCCATAACACAGATGGAGAAATCCTCAAGAATAGCCGGGTGTTGTGGAGGGCTTCTATAGTCCCAGCTACTCTGGAGACAGGCGAGAGGATCGCTTGAGTCCAAGAGTTTGAGGTTGCTGTGAGCTATGATGACATGACAGCACACTACCCAGGGTGACAAGGGCTATGTCTCAAAAAATAAAAAATCCTCAAGAAAACACCAGCAAACTGAATCCAACAACACACCAAAAAAAGATACTGGGATAGGTCAACATATGCAAATCAGTAAATGTCACACATCACATGAATGAAATGAAGGACAAAACCCAAGTGATCATCTCAATAGTTGCAAAAAGTAACCCATTTTATAAAATTCAACATCCTCCATGATAAAAACTCTCAATAAATTAGGCACAGAAGGAATGTACATCGCACTTACTTATACCAAAATATCACATGTAGCACATCATATGTATAATTATTAGATGTCAATACAATAAGCGGGCCTCTGCCATTTTGCAATAAACTGTCTTATTCTTTCAAGAAAAAGCATTTTATGTCCTTCTTCCTCCTTGTCAGGTGTAGAAAACTGACCATGATGTGTTAACAGTTCTTAATGAATGGAGCTGTGTCCATAAAATTAACGAATTAAAAAATATGGTTTACATTGGGATTCACTCCTGGTGTTATCCATTCTATAAGTGTGGACAAATATCTAAAGACTCGTGTTTGTAGCATAATGGGTGAGAATGATGTATCAATGTAGATTAAATGATTGTAACAAAATGTAACAAAATTTTCCATTTTGAATATTATAAATCGCACTTTGATAAACAACTTGTACAAGTTGTTTATACATACATCTTTGGCCCTTAGTCAGAGTAATTCCTTAGGATGCTTTCTAAGAAGAAGGATTTCCAAGTCAAATAATATGTGGTTTTGGAGATATTTATTTGTATGTAGTATACTCAAATTTCACATCATGAAAATGATACCCATTCATACTCTCCTTAATCATGACTACCTTTGATTATGTAACTTAGTCTGGAATTTTCACCAATACTTCATCTTTTCGCCTCATTTAAATCTGTACTTTCTTTTTCTGATCCTTAAAAAAAAGACTAGGAAACTGACCTATAAACACTTCCTTTCTTGAGCTGTTGGCTTTTTCAACTTGCTTAGATCTCTTCTCTGTCAGTCTTTTAATATAGTGCAGAGCAGCACTATCAAAATCCTACAGAACAGTAATGCTTTGTGAGGTTTGGGGGTGGTGTGTGGGCTGTGGCTGGTTCAAGAAATTTGGAGAAAATGCAGTTGAAGAGCAAATACATAAGCTGCCTCAAACTTATTTTAATCAGAGGATCATTTTTTCACTTCTTTGCAATTGGGATAGTCACATGCAAGTGGCAGCAAAGAATAAGATTGGATCCATGCAAACTTCTCTTGCACTGTTGGAAAAATCAGCTCAAAATGCATGCCTCACTAATGGTATGTGATAAATGGCATCGTTTTATGCAAAATATGGAGCAATGACAATAATTAGTTACTTGTATTAGTCAGAGTTCTCTAGAGAAATGGAGCCAATGGGATATATATGCACATTTCTATATATAAATAATAGGACATTTATAGGATATATACATACACAAAACAGGATGCACACACAGTTAACCTTTGAACATGAGGCTAGGGATGCTGACCCCTCATGCAGTCAAATACCCACATAAAATTTTGATTCTCCTAAAACTTAAATACTAATAGACTAGTATTAACTAGAAGCCATACCAATAATGTAAACAATTGATTAACATGTATTTTGTATGTTGTGCATATTATATACTGTACTCCTACAATAAAGTGAGCTAGAGAAAAGAAAATGTTATTAAGAAAATCATAAGGAACAGAAAATACGTTTATTAGTGATAAGTGGAAGTGGATCAAGATAGAGTTCTTTATTGCCATTGTCTTCACATTGACTAGGCCAAGGAGAAGGAAGAGGGGGGATTTGGTCTTGCTGTCTCAGGCCTGGCAAAGGTGGTGTAAGTGGACCCATGCAGTTGATCCTGTGCTGTTCAAGGGTCAATTGTATTCACATATGTGTGTGTATATATATCTGTGTGTGTATACATATGTATTAATACACGCATATATCATGTCCCTTATATTCAGCCATCCCTTGGTATCTGAGGGGAATTAGTTCCAGGAATTTTCCCATGGGTACCAAATTTCTCACATGTTCAAGTCCTGATGTCAGTCCTCTGGAAACTTACTTTAGCTACAGTTGGCCTTTCATATCTGCTCAGTTTGCATAGTATGGAAACTCTAGTTTTGATATGTGTTGGGGTTCTGAATGCAGAACCCACAGATGTGGGGGGCTGACAGTACTTATTGAAAAGAATCATGTCTGAGTGGATGCACATAGTTCAAACCAATGTTGTTCAAGGGTTAACTAGAGAACTAGGAAAGCCATAGAACTAGGAAAGCCATAATTCAGCTCAAGTCTGAAGGCCTAAGGACCCACATGCTAATGAGTGCGAGCAGAAGATGGATGTCCCAGCTCCAGCAGAGAGAGCAAACTCACTGTTCCTCTACCTTTTTATTCTATTTGGACTCTCAGGGCATTGCCTGGTGCCCACTCACACTGGGGAGGAGCGTCTGCTTTACTCCAACCTATAATTCAAATGCTGAATCTCTTCCAGAAGCACCATCAGAGACACACCTTGCAATCAGAGTATCCTTTGGCCAAGTCAAGTTGACACAAAAAATTAACCACCACATTACTCAAAAGTCTATCTCTGCAGGATTTGTTTGCTGAGTAAAAGGCGCTACTTTGAAGGTATCCACTTTCTCTTTAGAACTGAAATGTTAAGGCTGGACAGGCTCTTGCAGCATTGTCTCTGCCTCAGTTTCCCTATGCATATAATGACCATTATGGGTAAGTGAAATGTTTTGCCCTCAGTTATACAATTCAGAGTAGGAGAAACCAAGTGTCCCTAAATCTATAGCCCACAGGCTCTGCCTGATATTCATTTATACATGGCTGCTTTTGGTCATTAATACTCAACACGCGTGTGAGGCAATGCCTTGCCCTGAGCAGCCCCAGATCAGTGTTAGTCTGTGCTGCTCCTAAACACTGATACATTTATGAAATAGCTTCTTATCAGGTTACAGGGCTTATTAACTACAGTTATTTGTTATATTTTCAAGTTTGTGCCTCAGAGAGATGACTAAGCTGATTATTACTCCTAGGGCTTGTGAGAATAAGTATTGTGAGCTTAAGATTTCTGTTTGCTCCATAAAACACACTTCTAATGAGAGATGTGGAATTTTGCAACTTTTCTGCTTTTTCAAAATACATTTTTGATGAGAACATATTTCACGCTCCAAAGCATCTTACACTTCGGACTAGCTTTAAACTTAATTAGTCTCTTCTAAGCCAATGTCAGCGGTGTTATGGAGAGCTTTTCTTGGCGAACTTTCCTGTTCAGATGAAATATGAGATGTAAGCAGGCACGTTCTGCTGTATGAAAGAGAACACCAAAGACTAAATTTCTTGTCTGGAAGCAAAGTTCCTGGAACATGTGAGTCAGGCAGCTCAGACCGCGGCAGTTTGTGCTTCACTTTGAAAACATTTTAGCTCTTGGAGAACAGAATGCAAACTACAGTCGCTGTCTGGGACTGTGCAGAAAACCCTTCCCATAAAGAAGGTGACAGGCTGAGGAGGCTTCCACATGCTGTGGAAGTTTTAGAGGCTTCCTTTGAGCTGCATTCCAACTGATAAGCTACCGCTTGTTTTTCAAGTTCCCATAGTGAGGAAAACATTCAAGTGTGTAGTCTACAAAGTTAGCTCTCTGGCTATGAAGCCCAGGGGGGTGAGGTCTGCATCTCAATCTCCTGGCTCTCCAGACCCGCCCCTCCCAGCTCACGTTTATCCTTCACTGCTACCCTAAAAGGATCTTTTAGAATCGTCTGTCTGTTCAGTTTCTGGGAACCCAACTTGTTCTTCCTGCCTTGTTCCCCTCTTCAAGTTGTAGTGTATGGAATATCTCTCTTTTTCTCTTTACCTATCTTGCACTGCTCCACAGGCACAGCTGTGGTCTGAGTTTAATGCAGGCTCACTTTGGGGCCAGGTCCTTTTTTTCCCCCAGGTAATGCGCCTATCAGTGTGAATAAGACATTGTTCTTTCCCTGAAGGTATTCACTCTCCAGTGAAATCCAAAGGCCTTGTGTTCATTCCAGCTCCTTGGAATCTATCTGTTTCCTAAATTCCTACAGTATTTATTTTCCAAATCTTTTAGTTTCTAACTACCTAATTAGTCTTGTCTTAGAACAATTTTTCCAAACTGTCTTAGAACATGTCCCTGATTTTTTTTTTTTTTTTTTTTGGCTCTTGCCTTCATAAAATTGAATAAATATATTCCTTAATGTACAATTATTTATTTAAGATCTTTCTACGTATTTTGTCCTTTTCAACGTAATTCAATTTAAAAGGAAAAGTTTTAGCACTATTTGAAATACATAACCAGAGTAACTTGCCTTAAATAGAAAGCAACCAGAAAGAATGCAATGAAACCAAAGCAGTTATTAAATGATAATGAGAAGCAAAGGGATTTTCATAGCAGCTTTATTCATAATAACCCCAACTGGAAACAACACACATGTCCATAGAAGTGCAATAGATATATCATGGTGTATCCACACATGTGATACTACACAGCAATAAAAAAGCACTAACTATTATATCATCCAACTGGAAGGATCTCAAAGGCATGATGGATAAAAGAAGGTGGGATATATACTGTGTTGTCCATGAAAATCAAGAGTGGAAAAAGTAATCTATGAAAATGGAACTCAAGATAATAGTTATAACTACAGGGGTATTAGTTAGAAGGGGCACAAAATAACTCTCTGGGGGTGATAGAGATATTCTATATTTTAATCTAGGCAATGGTTACATGAGCCTATACATATAAAAACAGAGAAACTAATCCCAATTGTCTACTCAGAGATTTAAATGCTGTTCTTGTTCGGAAATAAATTGATATCTATTACCATTTGATTGACAATAAAATTGTGGTGTGATCTTTGTTGTATTATCTTCAACATACCATCCGTCTCGACTTTCTGTTTCTTTTGGCAACATGTCCTAAAAATTCTGACTCAGAAAAGCCTTTCATAGCAAAGAGAATTGGAGCCCCATAGCTTGCTTTCTCTGGACAAAATAGGGAAGGGAAAAACATTTCAAAGATTGTTCACATCACATCTCTCCCCTAAGAGAATCTAAGTGCCACAAGTCAGGAATCTTCTTCTGTTCAGTGCTGTATCAGGTACCTGGTGCATAGTAAATAATTGCCAAACACTTGGATAAATGAATAAGGTATCTTTGTCTGGAATGCTATGTGATTATCTCTGCAAAGTACTTAGTGGATTGTGAATCTTTATTTCACATGTATGTAGTTCTGAAGTCACATGTACGAACTGAAGGACGTCCAAAAGGTGTTGAAGGGACAGAGAATGGTGATACCACAGGCTGTCTTTCATCATTACAGAGTTTGTCCTCTACAAACTCCTCTCCCTGAGGAGCCACCCCGGCAGAACATTTGAGCTTTTACCACCATCCCTTTCTTCCATCCTAAAAATACAAAGCATTTGTATATGTATATGTTCAGACATATACAGATGTTACTGAAGTTCTAGCCTTTTGCAATTGAGTCTTCTCCTGAGAAGGACCCCCTCTGTCAGATTTAAGTTGGATGACATATGGCATTCCTTAGGCTGTGGGGGCGTTATGCTTTATAGAAAGGTAATATGCTTTCCACAAAGAGGAAACTATTGTGACATCTCCTTATAAGAGTAAAACCTTAACATGCAGAAACTTTATTGTACCCCCCTTTTTAAATATTTTCCAATCTAGGAAGATCAAGGCAAAACTCATGCCATAATTAAAATGATGATGTTTTAAAACATTCTGACTTTAATTAATGGTATTAGATGGAAATCATGGCAGCTATGCACCTCCTTCATGTATAATAGCATCTCATCTCACATTTTACTTGTTTGATAGGAAATAATTGCAAAAAGCAGCATTAAACTCTCTTATCTATGAAGATAATTAACAAAGTACTAGAAAGAAAATTGAAGAAAAATTTATTTTGAGTATTTCCTGGTTCACAAACCTTCTCAAAGATCTTTAACAGATCCCAAGCTAAAAATACTCTCTGAGCTTGTATCTCAGGATCAGAGGTAAAAAGAACTCTGCAGGAGTCTCAGACTCCAAAAGGTTAAGAAAACTTCCTTGGAGAGCCACCGAGAAATAATGGGATTTTTCAAAGTTGGGACACAGGTTCGAAGGAGACCCCCAGATCAAGAAGGAGTTGGTTTTACCAGGAAAGACTTTTAAGTATTACCAAGATTTTGCTCTCTCCTTCTTTTTCATTTCCTTTTCTCTTCTCTATATTTCATCAGATGTGAAGGCAACATTTAGGTGTTTTATATCATGTCAATCAAATGTGCCAAATGGCCAAACTTCTGCTACATACCAGTGAGAAATGTGGACTTAAAGATATTTTCAGAGTAAGATTTCACTGTGGCACCAAGAACACTGTGAACTGTTCTGCCATCTTCTCTCCTTCTTCTCCCCCACAAACACCATCCCTCCCTTCCCCAAATCCTGGCCCTGTGATCATCCCTGAAAGTGTGGGTCGATCTTTCTGCCTCTGCTAACTTCCATGCCACTTAAAATTCCACATTTCCTTGATACTTAATGGTAAATAATGTCACTGATTAAACAGCTTTCTGTTAGAGCCAGAGGGTGATGGTACCACTATATTAAATGTACACATTCACGTTGATTGTAAAATACATTGATTTAAAAAGTGAGAAACCATAAAAATTATTTTAAAATGGAAAAGATGTGTTACTACCCTTCTTAAGGAAATCTATTTTGATGGGGAAAATTTAAGCCTCCAACAATTGTGTGAGAAGGAACAATATTTCGATTTGGGGTGAGGAGCCTTCCTTTTGGTCTACCATCTACCATACCAGATGCTGGGGCATCGTCTGTCTTCTTCCACCCTAATTTCTTGTAAGAATAGTCTGGAGTGAGTGACTCTTTTACTACCTTATGAAATTAATAAGTTATTTAAAAAGAAGTGTCATTTAAAAATGAATCCCTATATTCGGTGTGTGCAAATTCAGAGAGAAGAGATAATCTTAGCTCTGGCAGGGGACTAACATTCAGTGTTCCTTGGGGTTAATGAGCTACAAGAGCCTTCACGGCATGTCTCTACTAATTGGACATTTCACATGTGAGAGTCATGGGGACCCGTTGGTAAAACCAGGTCTTCCCATTTTCAAAGGTATTTCCCTTTCCAAGTTGGAACAAATTATATGTGAAGAACTCTTCTGTTGATTACTTCATGGTGTGCCTTTGAGAGGAATGTCCTACTTGGGGGAATGGGAGCTCTTATCAGATCCTTGTAATGGTAGGAAGTTGGCCAGATAGAGAAGCACCACAAGGTGGCTATGTGTTGAGGGGGAGCAAAAAGAGTATGGAGTTAGGGTGTTAGGGATGTTGGGTCCCTGAAGCAGTGACAAGGCAGGCACAGGGAGAGGAGTGCTGCAAGGGGAAACAGAAGGTTGATGGCCACCATTTTGCTCAAATCAGCCCTATTCACATCTTTTGCACATTAAAAAAATGCATAGAAAGAGATGACTATGTCAAACATTACTATTCTATAATTATTCTCCAATTCCACCAGTTTAACCTTGGAGGTGGCATATATAGCATTTATGAATTTCAGATCCACCCTCAACATGACCCCACACTGGTGTGGCTCTGAGCCCAGCCGTAGGAAGCTGTTTGCTTCAATATCTGTTTGAAAACTCCACAGTCTCTGTTAACGACAACTTGTTCCCAGCTGTCTGCAGTGTGATAATTCTTCTTAGCAGTGCTTCATTTCAGCTTTATGGGAGAGCCAGCCATTCCTCAGAACTACACATTAAAACTACTCCCGTAGTTAGAACATGAGAAACAGAATCCCCATTAGGTTTATAAAGGCTTTAGAGTGCAGAGACTCACTGCCCTGCAAAGCAGCTGGTCTTCAGAACTGTTTGATGTAATGTTGTTATTCCCATTTTAAAGACAGAGAAAATGCCCAAGGCTGGCAAGCACTAAAACCTTAGTTGTCAATGGGGGTTTATGAGTGATTTTGTAAATATTTGAAGACATTTTTGACTGTCACAAAGTGTGGTGGAGGGAGCACTGGCATTTAGTGGGTAAAGGCCAGGGATGATCTGAAAATCCTGCAATGTTAAGACAATAAAGAATCATCCAGCCCAAAACATCAGTGTTGCTGAGGATGAGAAATCCTGAGCTAGCATCTTGATTCAGATGCAGTTTCTCTGAATTTGAAGCCTAGCATTCCTGCTGCCTGGTATAGAATAGATGGTTCTTTTTTATGTAGTTTCTATTTCCAAGAGGGGCAGTGAAAAAGATGACGGTGGAAATTCATATGCTCCTGAAAAGAAGAGGATGAAAAAAATAATTATTGACAGTTTCCTTTCCCAGGCATTGTTCTAGTTATTTTATTTCATTGTAGTGGTTTATTTCATTTAATGTTAAGTACAACTCTATGAAGTGGTTGCTACAGTAGGCACAATAAAGTTAAGAAACTTGCCAAGGTCATGGAGTTAGTATGGACTATGGTCTGTACTTGAACAAATACATTACTACAGAATTACTACAGAATTTCATTAAATCTAAGGCACTATTCCTTGTAAGATGCACTATTTATATAAACTATAAAAGAACCCACTTAATTTATGTTTGGAAGATGACATAAATTCTAAGAGATAATATTTATATCAAAGATGCTATCATGTTTTAAAAGCATGTACGTACAAAAGTAGTGTAATATAGTAAATGTCAACTCCATATGACATCAGGCTGCATTGTACAGAATACAGTAGGGCATGAGAATGAACCCAGTCCTCAGGAAATAAAACGAAAGTCTATTTAAATCGTTAAATGTTTAAACCTCATTTCTCAATCCACAGTGCGTTACTAATGAGTAATGTAGACTGTAAGTGACAGTGTTAGGCCTTGTTGACTCAGTAGGTTGAGAACAATACAGACTATGGGAAAAAGGAAGACCTTTTCTGGTAGAGGAAACCATGCAATTTTGGTTAAAAATGCATGATTTGTCAAAAATGATGTTTATAATCATTTAAACAACATCAGAGTCATTGACTTTTGTTTTTTTCACTGCGTCTAACAAAGCAAGTTCTCAAAAATGTTTGTTGAGTGAATGGAGGTTGTCTTAGAATTCTCCTTTGCTTTTACTTCAATGATTTTTTTTTCATGTGAACATACTTCTAGCTTCTTGTGCTTACTTTCCCTTTCTGAGCCTACAATGGAATAAAACATTGTGTTTGATTCAAGAACTAAAGGGCCCTGGCTAAGAGTGTTTTCCAGTGAGCCAGAAGGAATCTTCTCTAGACATTTTAAAGCAAATGCTTAGCATCTTATCATTCTTACACGTAAGAATCAGGTTTAGGATTAAGGATTGAAAGAACTTGTGCCTCTGATACCAGGATGTCAACATCATCATCTTCCTTTCTTGCATTGTCTAAAACTCCAATTGGAACTTCAGGTAAACTTCTGGTTTTTTGAAAGTGAAAAGATAATCTGAAATTAATTGTTGAATTCTAAGACATTATAATTCTACATCCTGTAACAATTTCTTGAGAAAGTGAGTTGCTTATATACTAGATATCTATTTGAGCCCTTCTTCTGTGGCTGATATGGCAATGGTCACTGGAGACACAGCGGTGATACAGACAAGAATCTCTTCCACCAAGGCCAATATTCTAGCAGAAAGGGGAGACAGACAACAAATAAAAAAAGAAAGAAAAAATATCATATAGTGATCCACACTATGCAGAAATGTAAATAGCGTGGCTGGAAGGAAATTCTAAGAGTTAACATTAGACTGGATATGTCAGGGAATCTTGTTGAATGAGAGACCATTCATGATATCTTAGCTTAAAGGTGAATAATCAAAGGCAACTACCTGTACAGATCTGGAAGTAGCATTTCAGGAAGAAGCAGCAACTAGTAAAAAAGGCATCAGAGAAGAGACAGGGATGGTCAAAGTGTGATGCAGAAAAGGAAGAATCTTTGATACGAGGTTGGGAAGGATGGTAGAAACTAGATCATGTCACCAGTTGTTGACTCATAAGATTGTACACATTAATGAGTGAAGTTCTTTTTTGTGTATTATAATATATATATGGAAGGCACTGGGAATTTTTAACCATGGGAATGGTATGAACTGACTTTCACTTTTCAAAGATTAGTTTCTCTCTCTCTCTCTCTTTTTTTTAAATAAATCATAGCTGAGTACATTAATGCAATCATGGGGTACAATGTGCTATTTTTTATATACGATTTGAAATATTTCTATCTAACAGGTTAACATAGCCTTTACAGCATTTTCTTAGTCATGGTGTTAAGACATTTGTATTCTACATTTACATGAATTTTATAAAGGAAAATTTTTATGTCACTTAAACAATTATTTATATTGTTTATGTTAACAGGGTAAAATTGTTGCATTTGGAGCAATGTTCGTATATCAATAAAATTTTATATTCATCCTTTATGTTAAGATATA